>CP136888.1:33123296-33260796 GCA_033000465.1 Sciaenops ocellatus
CTTTAAAATATGGGGATTCAATTGGGGGAATGTAGGTGGCACATAAGAGGATATTTTTCTCAGTTGATGTGAGTTCTTTATTTATTTCTAACCAGATGTAAAAGGTTCCTGTTTTGATTACCTTAATGGAGTGGGTCAATTCAGATTTGTACCATATTATTATACCTCCCGAGTCTCTTCCCTGTTTGATTCCTGTTAACTTGGAGGATGGTACTACAAGCTCTCTGTAGTTTACAGGGCAGCCAGTTGGACCATCTCCTCTGTGCCATGTCTCCTGTAGGACAATAATGTCTGTATTTTTGATTTCTTTGGTGAAGTCTGGGTTCCTGCTCTTGAGGCCAAAGGCAGTCGACCTCAGACCTTGTATATTCCAGGATGAAATAGTGATGGATTTTCGTTCCATGTTTCATGGTGTAGTTGTTCCAGAGTGTTTAAGCCTGGACAATGATTGTGTAGAGCTCACTGAGCATCTCGTGTATGCTCAGATCACAGGGTGGGGCTCTGACAGATGAAGAGTTGGGGCTTGCTCTGCTTACAACCTGTGCATATGTGTGGTATGGGGTTGGTGAAGGGAAAGTGGGCCTGGCCTGGGGTGCAACAGGATGTCCTCTGGGTGCAGCATGGTGTCTTCCAGGTGGGGTAGGTTGTCTGGATGCAGAAGGGTGTCTTCCAGGTGGGGCAGGTCGTCTGGATGCAGTAGGTTGTTCTCCAGTTGGGGCAGGTCCTCTAGGTGTAGCTGGGTGTCCTCTGGGGGGAATAGGTCCTCTGATTATTGGCCTGGGTGGGGAACTCATCTGTCTGTTGCTCCTGTGGGATGTGATTGGTCTGCGGTTGAGTGCGACGTCCTTCAGTGTCTTTGCAAAAGTTGGGACTGCTGCCTTGAGGATGTGTACTTGGTCATACAGGCTGTGCAGGTCTAAGGTGGGATGGGGCACCACATAAGTATTTGGCTTTAATGCACAATCTCTGGAGATTTGTGCATTTACCCTTTGAATGAGAGCGGGATGGAAGTCCCATCTGGGTAGCAGGGTGGAGATGACTACCTTTGCATTTGGGAATGTGGAAGAGGCTTTTTCTATCACCCGCTTGATAGACTTTGCCACCTGTTCTCCCTGTGCTCTCAGGTCATTTGTGCCAGTGTGTATGATGATATGGCTGGGGGACCCTAGGTGATCCTCTGTCAATAGCTCCATGGCATGACTGGTATTGCGGCACTTGAATTTTGCAATTCTGTGGTTTGGGAAAAGTTTTTTCTCTTCAACGTATCTCCCGTTTGAGTCTATGAGGAGAACAATTTGTGGGTTTTGGGTTGGGCTGCTTTCTGTAGGTGTGGTAGTGTTGTTTGTTGAAGGAAGGGTCTCCTGGGTTTGTGTGTCTTGGCTTGGTGGTGTTGCTGATTGGCTGGGACTGTCATCTGGGTCCTGATGTTCCTCTGCAGCTTCTTGTAGGGTGGTAGGCGGTGCTCTCATGGGATGTACACTGGTTAACATTCTCATCTCGTCTTGGAGCTTCTGCACCTCTTCTCTGAGTTGCCTCCTCTCCTGCCTCAATGTCTCCTCATTGTCTTTCAGTCTTTTGACCTCAGCCCAGAGCCGCTTCCTCTCCTTCATTGAAGACTCCTCATTATCTTTGAGCCGTTTTACCTCAGCCCAGAGGGCAGATAGGCCTTTCTCCCCCTCTGTGTCACTTGGTCTGAGTGGGGGGTTGTTCTTGTCCTCGGCTGTTGGCTGCTTAGATTGGAGTGTGACGATTGCGTGTTCCATCTCCACTTGTCTGATCTCTAGTTGTGTGAATCTCTCTCTCATTTCAATGAGCGAGTGGGGCTCTGTGGTGGGGGGTTGATTCTTTGATTCTTCTGTGATGTTGTTAGCAGAAGGTAGTAGGTAGGTACTCAATTGTACAAGCTCTCTCTCCAGCTCTGTGAATTTCACCTTCATATCATTGATGGTGTGGTTCAGCTGGGAGTCCTTGGCCTGTTCTGGGTTAGTGGGCTCATTTTCCTGAGGGGGCTGTTCCCTAGTAGGGCAGCTGGAAGCAGGGGTGGTGTCTGTGTCTGGCAGGGTGTGGGTGTTGACAGTGGGGGCAGACTTCTCCTGTTGGGCCCTCTTCTTTATAAGAATGAAGTCAATCTCAAACTGCTTGCGGTTTCCTTGCACCATGATAGTCCCGTTCTTATATATGTTGACTGTCATCATGACACTGTCTGGGTCTTCTGCCTCTTGGATTTTTAGTTTCCAGCCATTACAGATCCCCTCTCTCTTTACATGGGGATAGTGGGCATTTATGGCAGCGTGCCATGCTAGTGGTTGGTCTGTGAATAAGATCAGATTGCTGACATCTCCACTCTTGTATAGATCAGAAAAGAGTGTCTCTGGTCTTTCTTTTAGGAGTTTCTGCTTGTATGTCTTCCTGGCACTCTCATTTGTGACATCTCGTGGATATAACAGTGGAACAGCCTCTGCACAGACTGTGGTTGAAGCCATGGAGTTCTGCTGCTGCATCACTGCTGGTCTAACTGCTCCTTGGTAACCGTTGCTAGGGCTTTGGTTGTTGGTGGCTAGCTGTTAGCTTTAACACCAAGCTAGGTTTAGTCTATTTATCATTCAGCAGTTATAATATTTAAAGTTTTTGTAAATCCTTTAGTAGGTTACGTTGTCTCTCTGATGATCTCACTCACTTGCATCTTCGGCTGAATTCCTCTTCTTAGCTTGGTGTCAGTTAACCAGCAGGACAGCTACATCAACTGTCAGTTGGTTGAAGCGTTTCAGTTGAGCAGTATTTCTCAGGTTTCTTGTTGTTTTCTTGCCTCCACAGAGGTAATTTCTCCAAATAACTGTTTCTTCTTCTTTCTTCTTCCAAAAGTTTATCTTTGTATCTTTGTATCTAAAGTTTATCTTCTATCTATGCATTATATCTCTCTCTGTCTCTCTGTCTCTCACTCTCACTCTCTCTCTCTCTCTCTGTCTCTCTCTCTGTCTCTGTCTGTCTCTATGTCTGTCTCTCTGTCTCTCTCTCTCTCTCTCTCTGTCTGTCTCTCTGTCTCTCTCTCTCTGTCTCTGTCTCTCTCTCTCTCTCTCTCTCTGTCTCTGTCTGTCTCTCTGTCTCTCTCTCTCTGTCTCTGTCTCTCTCTCTCTCTCTGTGCTCTGAGAAGAACAGAGTCAGTCAATCCTGAAGAAACTGAGAGAAACGATGTGAGCTGTAACAAACTAATACAAGCTAACCAAGCTGTTTACCTGTTACTGAAGTAAAAGTACTCAAAGTACACTGTGGAAATACTCAATACCAAGCAGCAACCAGCGTGGCTGCGAAATGAGGCCAGTGCAGGTGTCAATAACTGCAGTTCCTCTTGACGTCCACTTGAGGCTGGCTCCAGAAGTGAGTCAGTCTCCATAAGTCCCCATGTTAAAATGTCCAACTTCACAGCAGAAATAAACATGTTTACAGCCTGGTACAAAAAACAGTTTTGGTCTCTATAGCTAATTTCCCCGTTCATGACAACTGTACTGAGGGTGAATTTTTATACAACTCACCTGTTCAGATTATATTAAGGCTTAAAGTTATGCAGGATTAAGAGCGTGGACGCTTTGATTGACAGGTGGGTGTGGTCACAGGCGGCTTGTTTGAGCAACCAGGCGTCATCCAGCCCGCCTCAGGTCAGCTGATGATCCACGACTTTGCTGATCTTTAGATCAGCTGGGAGGTGAAAGAAGCAGCTCTTCAGAAACTTGTGAGGACGTCACGGAGACTACGTCCAGTTTTAGACAGTCTGTGGGAACGTCACGGAGACTACGTCTAACATGAGCTAACAGCAGCTACAGCTGGCAGCAGTTTACTTCACTGTCCATCAGGAAGTCTGTAAATCACAGAGTTTGGTCTTCTGTGAATTCCTCTTTGTGTATTTTGTTTCTTCAGAGATAAAAACAGTTTTTCGTTCACGGCTCGGTGATTCATCAAACTGGAGACGAGGCAGAGAGGCCGTCTCGTGAGTGGATCGGAGGATTGGGAGGATTTGTGCGTGGTTCCTGTATCCGAGCCATGCCTGGCAGATGACGGCATCATTTAACCCCGTAATCGCAGACAATCCTGTTATCTGAGGAGGAGCGGGACGCGGTGGTGTGTCTGTTTGTTCTGAACAAAGACGAGCACAAACATCTCCGGCAGCTTGAATCAATACACAGTGATGTCTGTTCAACAGGAGAACCATGAATGAATCGAACAAATATTATGTTTCTGTCACAGCCTGAGTCTTCTTCTTCTGTGGTGACATAGGGCTCCGTTAAAATCACCATGAACTCACACTGTGCTTTGTTTACACGCCGTCCTGCCACAAACATTAATCATTAATTCAGATTATATTAAGGCTTAAAGTTATGCAGGATTAAGAGCGTGGACACTTTGATTGACAGGCGTCACAAACGTTACGTGTCTTAATTTTTACAGTTTGAGTTCATTTCACTGTTTAATCACGTATTCTCTGTGTTTCCCTTCAGACCAACAGAAAGTCATTGTGCCTTCATCTGGAGGACAAACGCAGTTCATCATATTTCCACCTGACAGAGCTCTTAAATTGAATTGTTCTGCCTGTGACACTGATGTTATCCTCAGCGTCTATTTAAAGTCAATTCCAGCGCGGGGCACAGCGGCAGTGAAACAGGAGATGAGGGTGGTGGTAACATGACAGAGCCATTCTTCTCCTGTACTCCCTTTTAGCTTCTCCAAATGAGAATATATTTCTCCACAATAGGATCTGTTCTTCACGGCGGAGACACAAAAGTGATAGAATAATTCAATAACAGAGCTGCAGCTCTTTTCTTCTTCAAGGCCTTGATTAAAAATGGAGAGGCGCCACTCAGCGGAGAAGAAAACGGCATATCGGACACAATGGAAGAAGGAGGGAGGAGGAGGAGGAGGTGGAGTAAAGGGATGGAGGTGGATGCAGATTAATTGATGAATTCGGTGCCGTGAACTGTGTCACTCATTGTCTGAGCTACAATGAAATGTGTCCGCGACACAAATGGAATCCATTTTCCAGCCGACACTGATTGTCTCCTCTTTATTATCACACTGATGTTTTCTATTTTTCTCCCTCCACATAATCCAGCTTCTCTTCCAGACGCTGTGACGCACACACTCGCTGTCCTTCATGAAGAGCAGCTACGTTCAATTATTCTGTGACCGGCCAAACAAAAGTAATCATATTTGTAATAACCGTCATAACCGTGGTGTTGATCGGAGTTTTGGAACCACAGACTGATGTAGCACCATCATAATTAGCATCAAAGTGTTAATGCAAGTCCATTATTTCCTGTATCAGGACACCTGAGAGTGTATTATTTTATTTAAACCACGGCCTCGAGCGAAAACATCATCATCGTCATAACTTCACCATCATCCTGCAGGAGGCCCGACGTGTCGGCTCTTTAATTAAACGTACACGTAAAACACGAGAGGCCGAGCTTGTTTTCAGATACTAAAGTAGAAGACGTGACGTGTCGCTGACGTGAAGTCGGATCTGAGAGCGTGAAGAAACAAAACACAGAGAGAGACGTGCGAGAGTGTGTTTCCACTGATACTGATTAAGGCCCCGTTCCATTCAGGGTGCTGCACGGTGGTTCACTGTAAAGGCTCTGCTGCAATAAATGGAATGGAACCTCAACTGGCGTCATTGGAAACACCTGAGTTTACCGTGTCATGTCAAAACGGCCGCTGTGTCCACGTGGGGACCCGATGACAGGCTGTAGACATTTCAACATGGGGACTTATGGAGACTGACTCACTTCTGGAGCCAGCCTCAAGTGGACGACAAGAGGAACTGCAGCTTGTGGCACTTCCTGTGTCGGCTTCAGGTTGAGGTCGATGCCTGTCATGCGCCGAGAGCCGCTGACGTCACGTTACGCTCCGGTTCTTCAAAGTTCTGCGGAGAACATTTTCATCCAGTTTAACTGAACACACAAACGGGCTGTGGAAGTCGAGCCTTTGCAGGATCATGTGACCCGGTTTTGATAAAAACAACAAAGATTTTTGAACCTGAAGTACACACGTGACTTTAACGAACAGCTGCTGTATGACCAAGTTCAACCTCATCTAGAGCTCCATGTTAGGACGTCTTCTTACTCCTGATTGGTTTAAATAGATTTAAATCACACGACATGTCAGAGATGTGACAAAACCTCGAGGTTTTGTCACATCTCTGACATGTCATGTGATTTAAATCGACCTGGTTGTTGATGAGATGATCACATAAGTAGAAAAAGTTGATGTTTAATTAAATCTTTCTTTAGTTTTCAGTTAACCTCATGAAAACTGTCACTTTGTCGTGACGTCTGAATTTGTGGTTCCATTTCAAACTGCAGCCAGATGTTGACAGCTGCTCGTCACCTCTCGTCACCTCCGAGCGACGAAGTGATGAGTCGGCTTCTTCAGCTCAGCTGGACTCATTCCCAGAAAAGAAGAAGAAGATTTCTGTTCCAGCCGGACCAAAGAAACGTTTACGAATAAATCAACATCAGAGTAATCTGACATCATTATTTATTGGTTATTTATTGATTAATGGTTCATTTAAAACAAACCGTCAGACCTGGACGAGGTCAGGCCTAAACATGTTGGTTTCTGCTGGGAACATTTTAACATGGGGACTTATGGAGACTGACTGTTTAATAATAAAACGTCAGAAACAGGAAAACTAACAGCGATAACACTGATCTGCAGTGTGTGTGTGTGTGTGTGTGTGTGTGTGTGTGTTTGATAAAAAACTGCTTACCTGGAGAAAATTGCCAGGTTGATGAGCCCACTGCGACCCCCATCTCCTCACTGTCACCTGCTGACATGCACAGGAAAGTGGGATGGGATTGTGTGTGTGTGTGTGTGTGTGCGTGTGTGTGTGTGTGTGTGTGCGTGCGTACACACTCTCAGGTTCATCTTGTTGTGATTTTCTGGATGTTACGGCCTGATTTTGATGATAACAGCTCTCTGTCAGCAGTCTGCAGAAAACCTCCTATAAGCATTTCTGCCCCTTTAGTACCAACAACACACACACACACACACACACACACATACACACACACACATACACACTCACTCACACACACACACATACACACACACACACACACACACACACACACACACACAGATCTCTCTGATTTAAAAATAATTTAAATTGTGTTGAGCAGATAGAGATGTTTCATATTTGCTGCTGTAAATGTGACACTTATATATATGCATATATATATATACATACATATATATGTATGTTTAAATATAGAAGAAGATAAATTGGGTCTAACGATCACTGAAACAAAAGAGTTGTTGTGTACTCTGCACACCGCCTGCTTCACCTCCACGCTCACATATCGCTCCAGCTCCTCCTGGTGTGTACACCACGTCAGATAAACTCACTGAACGACACGTTTCAGTGTCTTCTACGAGGAATAAACATCTGAGTTCATGTTTTATGGCTGTGTGTGTGTGTGTGTGTGTAGCACCCTGCTGTGATGCTGCACAGCTATTGATCTGACAATCTGAGGAGCAGAAGTGGAAGGTAAACAAGCTGCTCGAGGCCTGATGGAGGTCTTCTTATCCAGATTGGAGGCGAGCGAAGCGTCCCCGCCTCGTCTTTTGGAGGCATTCGTGCCTCTTCGGTCGGCGCGAGGCAAAATATTCAGCACAGGAGCTGATCAGAGAGCAGCATGACGCTGACTCTGACAGTAAACTGTTCTTTACTGTGTCATTTGTTCTGGAGCTGCTGCAGCTGAACGTTCAACCAAAAGACGTCCCCACAGACTGTCTAAAACCTGGACGTAGTCTCCGTGACGTCCCCACAGACTGTCTAAAACCTGGACGTAGTCTCCGTGACGTCCCCGCAGACTGACTAAAACCTGGACGTAGTCTCCGTGACGTCCCCGCAGACTGACTAAAACCTGGACGTAGTCTCCGTGACGTCCCCGCAGACTGACTAAAACCTGGACGTAGTCTCCGTGACGTCCCCGCAGACCGTCTAAAACCTGGACGTAGTCTCCGTGATGTCCCCGCAGACTGTCTAAAACCTGGACGTAGTCTCCGTGACGTCCCCGCAGACTGTCTAAAACCTGGACGTAGTCTCCGTGACGTCCCCGCAGACCGTCTAAAACCTGGACGTAGTCTCCGTGACGTCCCCGCAGACTGACTAAAACCTGGACGTAGTCTCTGTGACGTCCCCGCAGACTGACTAAAACCTGGACGTAGTCTCTGTGACGTCCCCGCAGACTGACTAAAACCTGGACGTAGTCTCCGTGACGTCCCCGCAGACCGTCTAAAACCTGGACGTAGTCTCCGTGACGTCCCCGCAGACCGTCTAAAACCTGGACGTAGTCTCCGTGACGTCCCCGCAGACTGTCTAAAACCTGGACGTAGTCTCCGTGACGTCCCCGCAGACCATCCAAAACCTGGACGTAGTCTCCGTGACGTCCCCACAGACTGTCTAAAACTTGTACCAGGCTGTGAACATGTTTATTTCTGCTGACTCTTCTGGAGTGAGTCAGTCAAAAAGCTTTCAGTCTCAGCCTACTTTGCCGGAGAAAGACTCTACTGAGCATGCTCAGTGTGAGAAAGCAGCTTCAGACTGTTTTTAAACTGTCAAACTTCCTCCAGTCTTCAGCTTATTTTGTTGTCTGTTATCTTTCATTGAGCTCCACCTTCAAACATACACGATGAGGCGTCCATCCTTCACCAGTCTGAGCCCTCGTTTCTTTGTGATTTACCTCTCTGTTTGTTTGTTTGTTCATCTGTTGGCTCGGCTCGGTCACGCTTTCTTTGAGAGCGTCTTCGTGCGGCGGCGGTGGCGGCGGCGTCACGTCAGAGTCTGGACCGGCTGTATTTATAGATCAGCCTGTCTGAGGCCGGAGCCAGAAGCCAAAGACTAATGATGCGCTACAAATGGGACTCATCCAAAACTCGTTCTCCTCCTGCCCCCACACACACAGCCCTATTAACCTTCACACACACACACACACACACACACACACACACACGTTTATGATCCTTCTTATAGATTGGAAGCTTCAAGCAAACGTCTGCCAAGTTCTGCATCAACTAACAGGAAGAACAAAATAATCAAATGATATTACAGAAAATTAAAGCTCTTCACAGGAGGCGGCGCTCGTCACTTCACGTTCACGTGTTCCTCCGGTCATGTATGTCCACAAATACTCAACCCTGACTCCACCCTGCTGTGCACACTGTCTCTTATTCAGATGGAAAAACTGCGTCTACAGAGCCGGACATGGAACACATCTGAGTGTTTTACAGTTCATGTGATATCCAGATGTTTGCAGCTGGTGCAGGAGTTCAGTGATCTTATCCCCGACATTTAGAGAAGAAGCTAATTTTTCCACCCACAGAAGCAGGAGATGGACCATAATGCACTGCAGTAAATGTGGGTGTGAGTCACTTTGTCTCCATCTGACACTGACACCTGCCAGCATCCGTATTTTTGCCTCCACCTACACAGGAGTAAAGTTAGCTTCTCCTCGGCAGTCAGGAGGTTTATTAATATCGTCTGTCGGTTCATCACTTTGGTCCGAACTGTAATATCTCAATAAGGATCAGCTGGACTTCACCGAACCAGATCCAGATTAAAGTAAACCCATCAGCACCAGCAGCTGCTCCACAAAGCATCAGCGTCAGCTCCTGGATCAGGCCTCACTGCTCAGAGACGAAGCTCTGGTTAACGCTGGCATTGAATGCACCTCACCTCTCCACGTCGTCTGCCTCCACCACACCACCCTCGCTGATAATGAAGACGACATAGAGAGAGGACGGCGCTCTCGTGTCTGGATTGACGAGGCTGATAAGGTTCGCCTCATCAGTCTCTCCCCTCGTAGGAACAGCTCGAACAAACTGGATGAGATATTAATGGATGCCACTGAGCTGCTTCTTGAATCAACACCAAGAAAATCTGCAGGCGGGGACAGACGAGGACCCTCGCCCACTCCTACGACCCAGAACGAGCCTCTTCTTCTGGGCATCGACCTGCCGCCTCGTACAGCGTGATCTTCTTCTAAACTTCACGTTCCTGTTTTGATGAACAGCGTGAACAAAATGTCTCAACATCATCTGCACATTTATCACTTTACTTTGACATCGATCAATTACCCGTCAACTAAAACACTTCAGATTTGTTTTCACACTAAATTTAGCTTCGTTAAGTTGAAGATCTTTGAAAGGCAAATGTTGATTACTGATTTAATTCTAAAGTACAGAGTTTGTTTTGAACTGAAACTTCTCACGTACTGTTGACAAACCTGATCTGTGAGAGGTGCCCAAACTTTTATCCACCATCTGTCAAGCTGTCAGCTGTCTGTAGTGTCCTGTCTTCTGCTTAAAGCCTCACTCTGTAACTTTACAATCATACACCAACAGATTTTAAATCATCTTGATGCTACACTGACTTGTAATCAGATTACATGCTTCAGATCTAGACAAGAAATCGAAAATTTGGACATTTGGAGTTCCCCAAGGCTCCGTTCTCGGGTCTCTTATGTTCAAACATCGACGTGTTCAAATTACAGAAAACAACATTTTATAATAAATACGCAGACACATAGATTTATATAACCTATTAATGATTGTGCCAAACTTTTCTCCAGATTAGGACAGACAGTTGCAGCTGATCCAGGAGAGACCACATCAGTCCAGTTCTCAGATCTGTACATTAGATAATCTTTACGAGCTCTTTATTTCTGATGTGCTGCTTCGTTCTGACGCGTCCAGACCTCTCAGATGGTCTCACATCAGGTCTGCTGTCTTGGACTTGGACACATTTGGACACCTGGACTGCTCCAGTTTCTTTCAAATCACGGCTCAAGACTTTTTCTTTTTCTGTTTGCTGCGTTTTGTTCAGATGTTTCTGAATGTTTTGTGTAATCTGTTTTAATCCTGTTAAATCCTGTTTATGTCTTTTTATAACGCCTTCTGTTTCTCATATCTCTCTCCTGAACGCCTCACGTCTTCAGTAAAGCTCTCTGAATCATCTTGTTGAAAGTTTCTGGACATTACATTTGTCGTCTCGTCTTGTCTTCGTGCCCGGCTGCCGTCATCAGGACAAGTTTTTCTTCTTGTGTCCTATTTTCGTAGTTTCTTTCTTAAAAGAGTAAAACTTGAGTCCATTTCTGCTTCACCTGTCCATCATGATGTTTATATGGCTCTCAGGTAATTAACCAGATAAAGAGTTACGTAAAGAAGGCAGCTGATAATTCAGCCAAACAAAGAATTAAAAGTCGGATTTTCTCTTCTTTAAACTAAACATTGGGTTTGAAGATGACTTCAGTGTTTTCACTCTGAGCGATAGCAGCCGCTCTGACACAAACATCTCACTGCCACTTCTCACTCGGTCGCTGCTGATCTGGACTTTACGTGATGTATTAAACTTTGAAAGCTGCGCTATTAATCAAGTGAAGCTTTCTGACTTCAAGGATATCAGCAGATGAGCAAACAAGGTTTGATGGATTACAGCTCAGAGTAAATAAATGACTCTTTTCACAGAACAGAGGATTTAAAATACATCCAGAACTCCACCTGTGTTTGAGATTTTAGACTCAAAACTAAACTTAAAAACATCTCGTATAAATCATGTTTGTCGTCTCCAGTGTCAGTGTAATCCCACTGTGGTGAATACGTTCAGCTGTACTCGAGTATTTTATCTGATTACACAAAACATAGCTTCCTCCGTCAACGTCCTCTTCACTCTCTTCTCCTCTGCCATTATGTCCATAGAAGCTGCTGACTGCTGGGCCTGAAAACCTCTTCTTCTTCTTCTTCTTCTTCTTCTTCTTCCTCCCAGTGGTCCAAAACGCCTGTGGTACAAACAAACTGAGCTAACATTAGCTAACAAACTGAGCTAACATGAGCTAACAGCAGCTACAGCTGTCAGCAGTTTACTTCACTGTCCATCAGGAAACTCTGTAAATCACAGAGAGTTGAGGCGGAGCAGCCGGAGGACATCAGAGGGAAAACCAGAAAACATTTTCTCCATAAAATATGATCCAGTTTCACCAAAATCAGTGAAATAGTTGGTGGTGTGTGACTTAGTGCCGTAAAGCGTTACGTACTTCTCCCGACCCGGAGCCCAAAGTTACATAGTGTGAGAACAGACGTACGAATGACAGAGACACCATTCACCTGATCACAGGTCAGTGTGGATCAACAGTTAACAGACGTTAGTTTATCAGAGGAAAGTTAAAAAATGTTGATTTAAATTGGCAACAAAAAGTCACCAAACATTTTTTATCCCAACAGAAAAAAGACAGACGCACGTTCGATCAGTACTCACCAAACTGCAGGTTTTCACCTCCGTCTTTTACATGATGTTTTATGTTTGTTAACGAGAAGCTGATGATTAAATGCAGAGCATAAAGACCCGAAAGGAAGATGTAAGAGGAGACAAATGGAGGAAGTCTCCGAGCTCGCTCAGTCACGTCAGAACAAAACACCTCTGTCAGCACATCAGCAACAACGCTTCAACTCTCCTCACACGAACCCACTGCTGTACGGTGTATGTGTTACTTCACCCACAGGCGCTCACACAAATATACACATAAGTACAGAAAGACGCTGCGCGGCGGAGGAGGCTGCAGGATTAGCTGAATTATTTCAGGTTCCTCGAGGGAAATCAGCAGCCGAGCACAAACACACTATCTGCGAGCTATTAACATCAGACATGATGGAGTCTGTCGCCTGATTCCACATGAATCTGACTCTCATTGTTATTCTAATTCTCTCAGTACATCACAGTTCTCTGAGCCTTAATGTGATTCACTGCAGGCTGATGATGAAGGCGAGCTGCAGGCGTCAATCTGCTGCCGTTTACCACAGTGATGGTAGCGACTGGTTATAATGGTGCAGCAGGCTGAGCTGATGGTTAAAGATGTTGTCTCCAGTGACTTGCGGGTATTGATGATGTGGATAAAGAGCCTGTATTCTCAGCTGAGTAGATAATGTGACTTATTGACCGTGAGACGGGTGATTTAGAGGTTGTCATGGGGACGTTTCTGGCCCGTCGTCACGGAGAGGGGACCAAGGACCCGTGAAGGTTGTTGCCCTGTGAGCATCACACAGTGATGATGAAGTCCTCTCTCACACACACATCCACACACACACACACACACACACGAGAGGTGGCATGACAAAGCCGTGTGATAAATGAAGTGCCTTATTGTACGTGATGTGATGATTACTGTGACGTTCTCAGAAGGTTTAGCCGACTTTATTTATGCATCCTCTATTTATGCAAGTTCCTGCCTGTCAGGCAGTGTTACAGTCAAGACCGCCTAAACCGAGACCAGAGACTGCAAAAAACTGCAGTTCCTCAAACGCCCACCTGAGGCTGGTTCCAGAAGTGAGCCAGTCTCCATAAGCCCCCATGTTAAAACTCAGATACTCAGATTTTATGACAGAAGATTCATCAAGATGTCGTGTCAGTCTCAAATCCAGCTGTCTTAAGCACTGACGTTCATAAAACCACCAGGTCATAGGCAAGTGTGTCCCACAATTCACCACTCCGTTGTGCCAGTTTTATTAAATCCAAACATGTTGCAGTTATTGGCAGAACCTCCAGCTGGTTATCACTCAACAATTCAATTGTATTAATTATTATTTCACCAACAAAGACCATTCATGCGGTAAAGAGATAGTTTACCTGGTGAGAGGATTCAGGAAGGACAGGATGAAGGCCATGTATGGTAAGACGATCAGGTGTGGACGAACAGGGGTCAAGTGGTGAAGAACCTTTCGGGTCGAGACTCAGAGAGCGATCACCCTCTGGTTCCTATAACAGAAAAGGAAAGAAAGGAAGTACTTGATGAAAGTTTTAACCCTAACACGCATGTCTTTGATGGTGACCTGATGGAGACCCACGCGAACTTCACCTGAAAAAGACTTGAGGGGGTTCAAACCCAGAACTTTACTGCTGTGAAGCAAGTGCTGACCACTTGGCCTTTTCCAACATGTAATCAGTTCAGGTTCAAGCTCCTCAGTGCACCTGACAGAGAACCACTGCAAACTCCACAAGGAAAGTACGTGAGATGACTGTGGTCCAATCCAGAACCCAGAACCTTCCTGATGTGAAGACACAGCATGAAACTGGATCCGTTCAGGCTTGAGCTCCTAATTTTGAACTATTTTGGACATTTAACATGTCTTCACACCCTCCGTGGATCCTGGTTCCACTCCCTCGTTCCACAGATCTGAAACAGAAGTCCAGGAGTCTTCTTGTTTCCTGAACTTTAACTATAATAACTTCATTTATGTGAAGATTAAATGAATCCAATAACGCACTTACGTCCCACTGAGCTCTTACGAACGTCAGTCTAAATGGACTCTTGAGCTCTGCGGTAATGCCCGGAAACACGTCCCACAAGTAGATACTTGATTCCTCAAATATAGTACCAGGTGTGGGTGTCAGGACAGACGTGCAGACAAACTGCAGGAGGTGTTTTCAATCAACTCGTTAACTAATTGAGGGTGAAACCTGCACACACATGCATTAAGATATGAGAAGAAAACACTCTCTTTCTTAAACTTTCTGATGTGTTTGATTCACTTCACCGCCTGTAAGAATGTTTGTGGTCATTTCAGGACCATTTGGCGTTTCTTAAACGTTCCACCTTTGCTTTGCCTGAATCTTGTACGTTGGAAGATTAACATTGATTTTATCCAGACTGCAGACTCCAGAAGACCTTTCATGGTCCATTGTTTAGTCCTCCTTAACTTGTTTCAGCAGAGAAGACAGAGGACAAGTGTTAGTGAAAATAAATCAAAGATTTTCAGGGTGAATCTTTGAGTTTCAGTCCGACTGAGAGGTTCCACTGCTGCTTATTATCTGCTCCAGTACTCCACAGTTCATGTGATGTGACAAGAGGATAATGATGAGCTTTGGCTGCTTGTTGTTCAGTTTATGAAAAGATTTTTAAAAAGTAAGGACAGAAGCACTTTGCCTGCATTTCCAGGAGAGCGTTCTGTCAGCTCGGCGGTGGAGAGTCTGCAGACTGCCCCGGCCTTCATCCGTCTGATTACCACCTGGACCTCGGCTCTGCTGTGAAGTGTTGTCTGTGTTAACACGGTAAATCAACTCAGTTACTGACCTCATAAAAACAAAATGTAGATGGAGATGTCCTCTGACGCTCTCAGACAGTCTCATCACATATTCTCTGATTCACAAATTTCATACGTCAACATATCGGACCAATCAAGTTTCCCTCTGTCAGTCAGTGCTTTTCTGATGGACAGTGAAGTCAATGGCTGCCAACTGTAGCTGCTGTTAGCTAATGTTAGCTCAGTTTGTTAGCCGGGCTGCCCAAAACTGTGCGCTGTGTGTTAGTGTTTGTACCACAGACGTTTTGGACCACCGGGAAGAAGAAGAAGAAGAAGAAGAGGTTTTCAGGCCCAGCAGTCAGCAGCCTCTATGGACATAATGGCAGAGGAGAAGAGAGTGAAGAGGACGTTGACAGAGGAAGCTAAGAAGAGAAAAGGAGAGACTCTCTCTAACACTTTGTATCTTTGTTTAATCGGTACACAAACAGAAATGTTGAAATGTGAATCATCAGTTTTGAAGGGAGTGATGTGTTGATGAACAACAGTTCATCTTTACGTCGCTGCAGAAACTCCAGTTATGTTCATCACAAGCTGCTCATATGTAACTAAAACACTGTAAATGTACCAACCCCCACATCCAGAGAGCAGAGCTTCCTCCTCCTGCTCTTATTTTCACATTCATAACCTGCAGAAATGATTAATGCGATTACACAGATGCCTCCTTTTTTTTTTTACTGGGCCTCTGCTGCAGGATGAACTAACTGGCTATTGATTGCTGAGAGCCGGTAACTAGGCTCTTTTCAGTTTTATGAGTGATAACGGTGCGATGGTAAATGTCAGAGAAAAGTCAAAGCCTTCTGGGCTCAGATTAAAAGCGAGGCTGAGGGGTCAGGCAGGAGTCAACCATTACCGTGGCACCGCATCCATTGTGGAGACGTTTCTTTCTCTGCCGAGTCGGAAAAGGCCAGTGTTTGGATATTTAGCACGGATTGGCAGGTTTCTCCCGAGGCCAGCTCACAACGTGAAGTTCAAGCTGAATCATGGAGGCAAATTTAACGAGATATGAATCTTATACATATCACAGATTAATTGGTCTCAGGAAACTAAAATGAGGATGATGAAAAGGTAAAAAAACAATGTCAAACTGCTGCTCGTCATTTATTTATTCTGTTCTTCAGTCTCACATCAAGAAAAACGAGATGGAAATCGATGAGAGACCAGAAATGTAACCCGTCACTTCAAATCAAAACACGTTAAATAAAGTCCTGATGTCTGTGTTGTAGTTTAAGTTGTCATCAATAACCAGAACCAGAAATATGCATCATTACATTGATATCTATGATTTTATTTTGGCGGGTTTCCACCCAGTTTCCTGACTTTTCTCATATAAGTTTCCAAAGACACTACCTACTACCACATTATCGTTTTTTGGTATAACAATACGGGTTGACCTGGTCAGCCGTGTAGCTAACTGAACTGACTCAGCCCGGGATGCCAGGAGCCAAACCCGGCAAGAAAACCACCTCGGTAGGCTGCTGTATTCACTGTTAGACTGGACACTGCTGGTTCAGAGGTTCTGTTACTGTATTCACTGTTAGACTGGACACTGCTGGTTCAGAGGTTCTGTTGCTGTATTCACTGTTAGACTGGACACTGCTGGTTCAGAGGTTCTGTTACTGTATTCACTGTTAGACTGGACACTGCTGGTTCAGAGGTTCTGTTGCTGTATTCACTGTTAGACTGGACACTGCTGGTTCAGAGGTTCTGTTGCTGTATTCACTGTTAGACTGGACACTGCTGGTTCAGAGGTTCTGTTGCTGTATTCACTGTTAGACTGGACACTGCTGGTTCAGAGGTTCTGTTGCTGTATTCACTGTTAGACTGGACACTGCTGGTTCAGAGGTTCTGTTGCTGTATTCACTGTTAGACTGGACACTGCTGGTTCAGAGGTTCTGTTACTGTATTCACTGTTAGACTGGACACTGCTGGTTCAGAGGTTCTGTTACTGTATTCACTGTTAGACTGGACACTGCTGGTTCAGAGGTTCTGTTGCTGTATTCACTGTTAGACTGGACACTGCTGGTTCAGAGGTTCTGTTGCTGTATTCACTGTTAGACTGGACACTGCTGGTTCAGAGGTTCTGTTGCTGTATTCACTGTTAGACTGGACACTGCTGGTTCAGAGGTTCTGTTACTGTATTCACTGTTAGACTGGACACTGCTGGTTCAGAGGTTCTGTTACTGTATTCACTGTTAGACTGGACACTGCTGGTTCAGAGGTTCTGTTACTGTATTCACTGTTAGACTGGACACTGCTGGTTCAGAGGTTCTGTTGCTGTATTCACTGTTAGACTGGACACTGCTGGTTCAGAGGTTCTGTTACTGTATTCACTGTTAGACTGGACACTGCTGGTTCAGAGGTTCTGTTACTGTATTCACTGTTAGACTGGACACTGCTGGTTCAGAGGTTCTGTTGCTGTATTCACTGTTAGACTGGACACTGCTGGAAGGTAGACGCTGAAAAACGTATGTTAAAAGAAGTCAACGTTGACTTTTGGTCTCACAGGAAACTATGTGATGTTGCTTGAACTCAGAATAATCCTTTGACAAGAGAGAAATCTTTTTTCTCTTGAACTTGACAGATAAATTCTGCCTCAAACATCCTCACTCTGATGTTGCTTGAGGACTCTGACAGATGATCGTGTTGATACTTTAACAGCTGAGATGAAATATGAAGACTGCAGCGCTGCTTTGTCATCGCAGAGGTTTGTGCCAGAAGATGCACAGTGATGAGGATGGATGTCTGGATGAGAGACAGCGATGAAGACGAGCCACAGAGAGCAATAAGAGCAGACATATGTCTTAATTCAGCTCTGTCTTCTGTTATTTAACTTTATACCACAGCCAATGAAAATACCTCTGTTCTCTGTTTCATGTGATAAATGTGATATCTGGACTACCACGAGAAGATCTGTTGATGTTCTCCAGAGGATGATTCTTTTGACTTCTCCTCCATCGTCAGGACAAAAGAAATAACCAACCAACCAAACCAAACATCAACAAGGTCACCAACAGCAGACATAGCAGCCAGCTAATATTACTGACTAGTCCAACAGCAGTCAGCCCAGCTCGGCGTCTGTCTTTCAGCCTTTTATTTCACTCTCTCCTTTTCTCTTCTTAGCTTCCTCTGTCAACGTCCTCTTCACTCTCTTCTCCTCTGCCATTATGTCCATAGAAGCTGCTGACTGCTGGGCCTGAAAACCTCTTCTTCTTCTTCTTCTTCTTCTTCTTCTTCTTCCCAGTGGTCCAAAACGTCTGTGGTACAAACAAACTGAGCTAACATTAGCTAACAGCAGCTAACAAACTGAGCTAACATGAGCTAACAGCAGCTACAGTTGTCAGCAGTTTACTTCACTGTCCATCAGGAAACTCTGTAAATCACAGAGAGTTGAGGCGGAGCAGGCGGAGCAGCCGGAGGACATCAGAGGGAAAACCAGAAAACATTTTCTGCATAAAATATGATCCAGTTTCACCAAAATCAGTGAAATAGTTGGTGGTGTGTGACTTAGTGTCAGTGTTTTCAGCTCCAGGTGATCCATTGAGACACTTTGACGCCCACACGAGGTGATAACGGTCCAACACCTGATCCTGGTGCGGTTCTGACAAGAATCACTTCAGCAGTGTGACCTGGTCTTGTTAGTTTCATAGCGGGGTTTGGTGATTAACGCTGGTCAAAGCAGCTGAAACCAAACGAGGATATGAACAGAAAATAATCAAACACAGATTTTCTTTCAGTCGTGGAGTTTGACTGTGAGCCTTCAGGACCCCACGGTTCATCAAAGTTCACCGTGATTCAGAGATGTTTGCAGAGGCAGTTCAGAGTCTCTGGAGGTCGTCCGTCCTGTCTGACTTCTGTCTGACTCGTGGACTTCAGCCGCCTCTGCACTCTGCAGCTTTAGCCGAGGAGCTGTTGTACTTTATTGACGACTTGAAGCAGTTTGTTTGCAGAGAGATGTTTAATCAGGAGAGTTTTCAGAGCACAGACCTGGAGGAAGACATGTTTCGATCAGGATGTACCTCCAGGTTAGACAAAGACAGCAACAGTTTACAGTTTCATGACTTTTTGTTAGTCTGAGTCGTATGCTGACATAATGATGAACAGAGTATCTCTGTCCAGGGACTTTAAAACCTGCTAGCTGCGTGGCTGTGGGGATGGGAATGTCAGTCAAGCCAGCACTTCACAACAAATATTTAATGGATTGTGATGTTTTTAGTGTATAGACAACAGAGTCGTATTAAGACGTTCCTTTTTGATAGTTAGAGCTGGCTCAGGTGAGTCCTGAACCCTCCCTTAGTGGTTGCGCCAGATGTCCGTCCACCTTGACCTGGGTTCTGCTGAAGGTTTCTGCCTCTTAAACAAAGTTTTTCTTGCCCATGTTGGATAAAAGTTGCAACACGGGCGGATGCTGAGATGCAGAGAGTCACACTCTCAGATCTGCCTACACATTTTCCTACTGCCGGTAAAAAGTTAATTTTTCTTGCTCAGCTTTCAACAACATATATTTTCACAGAAGAAGAGTAGTTTCTTCACAACCTGGTGGCTAAACCGTGCAGCGCAGTTCCCTGTTACTCTAGTTGAACACAGTGTGACCTCCTGTCTGTGGTGAGGATCTTTTGTAGAAATGCAGAGCTCCAGCTGATCAGTTTGCACCTATTCGACATCCGGTTCCTGACAGAGGCGGTGGGACTTGGTTGGGATGTCAGTAACTGTCTTTTTGTGTCTTTGGGACAGGGTTCAGGTAGCTTCTCCTGAAAAGCTAGTTTCAGCTGTGCGTATGGTTTGTGTGTTCGTAGCAGCAATAAGCTGCTCACCTTTCGACCGTTTAAGTGTGGACTACTTTTTATGTTGAGCTCCCTCGACTGGGACGTAAGAGCGGCTGATGAGTGACTTTCCTCTCTCCATGAGATTTACATCTGTGGTCTCAATCGTCATGAAACATTCGAACGTTCATCGTCCCCTGAGGATGAACTGAAATGACTTTGGTACTACACTATCCCTGCTAAACTACAGCCAGTTAGCATTGTCACTGTGAGCATGTTAGCATGCTGTACTGCCCCTCGGTGCTTTGCTGATGGCCGTAGACTCTCGTCTGTTTTTTTTTTTTCATTATCTTGTTTATGAGTGGTCTGTTGGAGACACTCGTCGGCTGTCTGGACTGAGCACTGAGGCCGTTTTAACTCTCCCAAGTCACACAGGAGACGCTCTGATTGGTGCCCGGGGATCCATCGCTCAGACTCCAGAAGGTTCAGGATGATTCATCACAGTCTGACGGGCTGAGGATAAATCTGGTTTGAGCTTTGGTCGGTACCGACGGCACAGAGTGGTGATGTGAGCACAACTCCAACTCTGTTTCTGATGAATCATTCCAGTTTAACACATGTAGCACTCTGCTAACTCTTTACATACTGTTTATATATTTAAACACGGGCTGGTTAATGTATCAAAACCTACAAAGTTCCCAGAGATGGTGAGACCACAAACTCACGTAGCAACTTGTGGACTGTTGCTATCGCCCTCGCTAGCCGGGACGAGTGTGTGCTGAGTGAATACAGACAAACTATGTGAAGTTTTGGTCAGTGTGCACCGGATGCTGCTGCAGCACAGCTACTCAACACTTACAGCCCACGAACAGAGCCTGAGGACGGGCTTTCTTTATCGCACCGCTCACTGCTGGACCGAGAGTTTGTTCACAGCTTACAAGCTGGGACTGCACTGTTGCCAAGCAACACATTAACACTTACTGAACACTAGCTTGTTAGCTACGTCCCACCAAAGCTGGCCTCTCCATCAGTCTGTTCCTCAACAAACATTTTTAATATTGTCAAAAGGTCGGTGCGCTCAGGAAGCAGGAAGCAGGAAACTGGGTAGTTACTATGGTAACTGGTAACTCCTGAAATCCCTTCTCTCACACACACACACACACACACACACACACACATGACAGACGGTGAATTAACAAGAGTCTGTGTTTAATTCAGTGTGTGTCCTGTGTGAGAAACCTACATGTTTGGAACGGTTTGCCTCATTCCTACGCTCATCTAACACTACAATAACGCTCATCTAACACTACAATAACGCTCGTCTAACGCTACAATAACGCTCGTCTAACGCTACAATAACGCTCATCTAACACTACAATAACGCTCGTCTAACGCTAAAATAACGCTTGTCTAACGCTACAATAACGCTCATCTAACACTACAATAACGCTCATCTAACGCTACAATAACGCTCATCTAACACTACAATAACGCTCATCTAACACTACAATAACGCTCATCTAACACTACAATAACGCTCGTCTAACGCTACAATAACGCTCATCTAACACTACAATAACGCTCATCTAACGCTACAATAACGCTCATCTAACGCTACAATAACGCTCATCTAACACTACAATAACGCTCATCTAACACTACAATAACGCTCGTCTAACACTAAAATAACGCTCGTCTAACGCTAAAATAACGCTTGTCTAACGCTACAATAATGCTCGTCTAACGCTAAAATAACGCTCGTCTAACGCTAAAATAACCTTGGTAGAGAGTTGTAGTTTGTACAGACACTCAGTTTATCTTTGTGGATGATGTCGATGCTGAGCTGACAGTCAGACTGTCGACCTGTGACGTCCTTTATCTCGTGTTTCTAGAGTAGATGTGTTTTTACGGACACGTAAGGCTCATAAATACTTTATATTGGTATTAATGTTTCTTTTGACCAGATCATCCACTCCTGAATTATTGAATAGCCTATCAGTTATTAATTTTTCATTGGCCTTTACCCGGTTGACTTATGGCCCGTTCTGCCTCCATAAATCTTCGGGTCGAACACTTTAACGACCCGTGTGCATCTGCCAAAGACGCTGCTGCTCTGAACACGGTTCACACTCTGTATCACCTCAGTGTTATCATGAAACAGACCTAAGAACATGACGAAGGATACAACCTACAAATATTTTATATCATCATTAAACAGGACCAAATGTGCAGGTGTCAGGAAACACTTAAAACGTGTAGCGATGTTGTTTTTCTTCTCTCCAGGGACTGATGAAGAGTTTTAACAACCTCTCTGCTGCAGCAGTATTCAGCCACTCCGATAGGTGTGAGGGATTATTTGTCTAGAAAAGAGTTATCTTCATCTTACCTTCAAATGAGAAGAAATAAATATGAACTCTTTGAAATATATTTTTATATAGATATATAAAATGTTGGCAGACCTCTGGGGTCCCTCAGGGATTTATTCAAGGTCCCCAAATGTTCCCACTTTGTTTAAAAATCTGGTGTCACCATTAAAACTTCAAAATCAATTAACCTCAGTGGAATAGCAGCGATGTTAATCAGTGTAAATCTTTAAACTCGAGTTCAACTTGAACTTGAACTTAAGTACAAAATGGAAACTCCAGAGAAACTTCTTTAGAAACCAACAAAAGACCAAAATAAAACGTCTCATGAACTCAATTATAATAAATATACAAACTCTGTGATTCAGTTTATAAGAGTTCACATCAACTCAGAATGGGGGTCCTTGGATTAAAGAGGTTGAACAGGATTTCTTCCAGTCTGATATTTTTTATACCAACAAAAGCTTTGCATCATTTCCTGTTGTCCTGATGGAGAGTTACACTTTGAACTGTTTTATTTGATAACCTGCAGGATTTGTTGGAGCACAGTTTCATATAAAAGCGTCCGTCCGTCCTCGTCTGTTCAAACTTTACTGTGAGTGCATTTTTGAAAAACTCCGTCCTCGCTGTCATCCATTGTTTGACAGCTTCTTCTCCCTCTTCCTCTCGCGGCGTCTCTCCGGGGTTCAGTGCCAGGTCGGGTGTTTGTTCGTCACGCCAGCGGAGCGTCAAGGTCCTTAATAACAATCCAGGCAGGTGAAGCCACAGCTGCTAACCTTGACTCTGATCTTTTCAAACTGAACAGCGGGGCAGTTATCGGGGGAGCGGTTACTAAGCAACAAGAACTGTTAACTACAACATTCCTGTGGAAAATCATCCTTGAAGCTTTTATCATAAAGCACAGCGAAGAAAAAGCGACTTCGAGTTCATTTTTCATTTCACAGCTTTCTGATTTTTTGGTTGGAGCAGAGGAGGACTGCGCTCCTTCACGGACACGGTAACAGCTCACTGTTGTTCCTCCACCGCCCACCCATAAAAACACATTCAGACACAAACTCCAACAGAATTTATCTGGATTTGTTTTTTTATTTATCTCTTTGCAGGGATTCATTCGAGAAGTAACAATGACACACAGAATATCTCGATGACTAAACGTGTATCTAAAGTAACCTCAGTACTTGACAGTCTAGGGAGGAAGAAGCATGAGGCTGTTGAGCGGGTTGGCTCTCTCAGACGCGATGTGATTGGTGCAGAGGACAGTGCAAACGGGCAGGTTTCAAAATTTCCTGTGTGATAGTGTTTTCTTATTGCTTATTTGGATTCTGAGACGTTCTAGAAAACTTTCTGTATATATCAGTGTCTGTGGACTCCTCCAGCATTAAAACACAGCAGCATGCAGGTCGACCCTGTTCAGCTGTAGACTGTTTACACAGGAGGAGGTTTATTCCTGATAAGATTATTTATTGTTGTTGAGTTTATTTGGTGGAAAAGCGGTTGCACTGATCCACTTGTCTTCCTAATATTTCCAATCTGGACTCATGATAGCTCCACTTACTAACTTGGCATCGCATGAGCCTCACTAGGAAGCAGGCTGGTATTAAAACAAAGGAAACATAGAGTATAATATGTGTTTTAAACAGTATTTCAGGTATTCCTACTAGTACCATTGCAGGGAAGTTGTGTTTGAGAACCAGTGATATTTATGATTTGTTGTAAATGTGTTTAAAAGTCCAGGCGTTCTTCCCGAGGTCGCGATCTAAACGTAAACTCGTGTTGTTCAGTTCACGATTCATAATGTCTTTATCTCTGTGCTTGGTGTCTTCTTTCTATTGGCCATACGAGTTGTCATACATTTACATCTATACGCAGCAAAGAACGTTGAGGATGTGTTTGAAGCTTATTTTCATGATCTGATGACTGAGACACCATCAACATGTTCGGTGTGTTCATGAGTTCTTCTTGACATTTTGCTTAATTGGACAGTTCAGTAGAGAGACGGCTCATAGCAGCAGCAGAGGGCCTGTTTGGGACTTGAACCTGTGCCGTTGTGTTAAGGACTCAGCTTTCATACACGGTGTGTGTGAGCCCCATCATTGTTACTGATGCAGATTTAAGCATAAATTCTGTTTGTGTGTCTGCAGCCGTCTCGTTTGTTAAATCCTCTAAAACCTCCAAAACAACAAACTAATTCTTCTACACCGCCTGTTTTTATTTGTGATTACGGTTCAAAGCAATTTCCAATGTGATAAAAAGAAGCTTCTACACGATAATAATGCTTCATCATTAGAGGAAGACGTCGGGATGTCACAACAGCAGATGGACTGAGCCCATTCACGCTGACGTTAATACCGTTCTTCAGTGCAAACAGCCGCAGACGAATCTGGCAAAACATCTATTTGTCTAATCACTTAAACTCCAGGTTTAACAGGACGAGCCGTGATTTCCCTCCTCAGCAGAATGAGCTCCGATACCAACAATCACACTCATTTATGATTTCATGTCATTTCTGTGGAAGCTGCAGACGAAAACAAAGATTTAATCTACACTGACTGTGATCAGGTGAATGGTGTCTCTGTCATTCGTACGTCTGTTCTCACACTATGTAACTTTGGGCTCCGGGTCGGGAGAAGTACGTAACGCTTTACGGCACTAAGTCACACACCACCAACTATTTCACTGATTTTGGTGAAACTGGATCATATTTTATGGAGAAAATGTTTTCTGGTTTTCCCTCTGATGTCCTCCGGCTGCTCCGCCTCAACTCTCTGTGATTTACAGAGTTTCCTGATGGACAGTGAAGTAAACTGCTGACAGCTGTAGATGCTGTTAGCTCATGTTAGCTCAGTTTGTTAGCTGCTGTTAGCTCATGTTAGCTTGTACCACAGGAGTTTTGGACCACTGGGAAGAAGAAGAAGAAATAAAAGGCTGAAAGACAGACGCCGAGCTGGGCTGACTGCTGTTGGACTAGTCAGTAATATTAGCTGGCTGCTGTGTCTGCTGTTGGTGACCTTGTTGATGTTTGGCTGTTAGCAAAGTTGTTGACTCGCTAGTTTTTGATCAGAAGTAATGTAATCAGAACAAATACTCGAGTACAGCTGAACATAGTTACCACAGTGGGATTACACTCTGACACTGGAGGCAACAAATCACATTAATGATTTATACGAGATGTTACTAAGAAAAGAAAATGTGGCTGAAACGAGGGAATATTGTGTAATTATGAAATAATTATGTCTATGCGTGCAAGATAACAGTTTATTTACATCCCTGAAGTAAATACACAACAGTAATATAGACCTGAGTTTGCACTGAGCCAATTGAACCCTCCAAAAACAACAACAGGAACTCTTGTGAGGGTAAACACAAGAACCAAACATGGACGACCAAATTTGGCCACGACATCAGTCAACAGCAAGAAAGCATCAAAGTACACGTCCCAAAATCACCAGTCAAAAAAGTCAAAAGTAAAGTACAATGTCCTGGCTCATTATTATTCATGCATTAATGTGTGAATACAATTTATTGATAGTAGTTGAGGTTAAAATAACTTGAACTACTTTATATACTAAAGTTTCATCCATAAAAATGCATCTTTTATAAAATAATACATTTTTTATAGGTAAAATATTAATTTGTAAATAATAGCAATGTCAGGCCAAGATAATGGAGAGAAAGGTATTTATATATTTAAATGTAAAATGTTGGAAATTATGAGTACGAAGCAGCTTAAAATGTAAATATTTAAAACAGGTACTTAAAGTGACATTCCACCTTTACAAATAAATGTTCATGTTTTCCATAAATCAACAAAAGAAATGAGTTCAGTCATTGTTCACATAATTGATGGTTAATCCTGATGGAAATGCTGCATGTAGATAAATAAAATATTTAATAAAATATTGCAGCAGCATAAATAGAAGCTGTCTGTCAGGCAGAAGCCACAACATCTCCCACGAGCAGCTGTGTGGGAGGGAAATAAAACCTTGTTTTACTGCATCATTCTCATTCAGCTTCTCTTGTTCAGGCCTGGAGGCTTCACAACATGACTCCAGTCTGCTGCTCACATCCACACGGTTCCCATGGTGGTTACACGCTCTGAAAAAGACAAATATATGCTGCAATGAACATTGTTAGCATCAAAATGTAACTGCGGTCCACCTCAGGTAGGCTGGAGCGACACGTGTCGACACCTGAACATCCCAGACTGAGAAGATCTGACAGCAGACGAGGATCCAGAGTTCATATTTCATTCTTATGTCACTCACCGGCCTTTTGTACGATCATGCAGAGGCCGATACAGTCACGTCTGTCCTATAAATCTTCTTCCCCTCTGGTGTGAAGACGTGAACCGGTGACCTCCTGTCAGGCCCCTTTTCTCACATTTAGTCCCCCGAGGACCAAAACAAGAGGAGAAGAAGGTGGTGCACGAGCTGTGTGTGTTTGTCAGGGGAGGGTGGAGCGGTAATAGATGTCTCGGCGTGGTTCGTATCAGTCAGATAAGTCAGCGTATGAATCTGACCTTTCCCCGACCTTTCGGCGGTGGATTGGTATTGCTCTGCCTCCGTCAGGTTAATG
The DNA here is from genome assembly GCA_033000465.1 of Sciaenops ocellatus. Lineage (NCBI taxonomy): Eukaryota > Metazoa > Chordata > Actinopteri > Sciaenidae > Sciaenops > Sciaenops ocellatus. The sequence goes on from CP136888.1 coordinate 33,150,121, forward strand.
ACCTGTCAGACTGACTGATCCTCGAGAGCGCCGGACTGTGACAGGCACATACACACCCGAGAGGCCGGGTCAGGTCAGAACCACACTTAAGACGGCAAATGTCTTCATGAGATCAGATACAAGGTGCGAACCGGTTCAACGAGAGGGTGATGATCTTACGTGGAGTCATTCAAGGAGGAGACGACCTCCGAGTTAGGACACAGCCCGAGTCGTCCTCACCCAAACATTGAGACACGAAATGTCATCAAACAAAAGAATCACAGCAGCTCGTCGGCTGAGTCAGCAGCCTCCTCTCCCAGAAGAAGAGGTGGAGGAGGTGGAGGAGGGAGGCGACGGATACATAGAAAGAGGCAGAGCAGAGGAAACTGCTGTGTCTTGGTTTTGATAACCAGCCAACAAAATTGCTGAACCTTTCATCTGGGGACCTTGGCAGGGTGGAGTAATGCGTTTCCTCTGCGAGTGTCGGTGCTTCTCCGTCCTGTTTCTGCTTCCCTAAGACAGTCAGACGGAGACGCTAATCCATCTTCATCTGTTACGGCTGCAGCGCTGTGTGCAAACCACGGCCTCTGTAGGGAAATCCATGGACTACACACACACACACACACACACACACACACAGTTGTTCCTGTGGGTTTGCTGAGCCTGTGCAATTCTGTTAAAAAACGTCCCGTTGCATTTTGGGATGCAGATTGACCCCCTGCCACTAATCCTGAGTTTTATGATATGATAACGCCATCATCAAATTTCAGGAGCAGTTATGTTTGCTGATGAAGCTATAAAACTAAAAAATAAAGGAAACGAGCCACGATTAAAAAGATTTTGTTGCCTCCAGTGTCAGAGTGTAATCTCCCTGTGGTAACTATGATCAGCTGTACTCGAGTATTTGTTCTGATTACATTACTTCTGATCAAAAACTAGCGAGTCGACAACTTTGCTAACAGCCAAACATCAACAAGGTCACCAACAGCAGACATAGCAGCCAGCTAATATTACTGACTAGTCCAACAGCAGTCAGCCCAGCTCGGCGTCTGTCTTTCAGCCTTTTATTTCACCAAGCTCTCACCAACCACTAAAAGTCAGTCCCAGATTTACTCTTGTCTGGCGGCTTCTTGCTCGCTCACTCTCTCCTTTTCTCTTCTTAGCTTCCTCCGTCAACGTCCTCTTCACTCTCTTCTCCTCTGCCATTATGTCCATAGAGGCTGCTGACTGCTGGGCCTGAAAACCTCTTCTTCTTCTTCTTCTTCTTCTTCTTCTTCTTCTTCCCGGTGGTCCAAACCTCCTGTGGTACAAACACTAACACTCCCCCGGTGCTCTGAGCTCACAGTCCGGCTAACAAACTGAGCTAACATGAGCTAACAGCAGCTAACAAACTGAGCTAACATTAGCTAACAGCGGCTAACAAACTGAGCTAACATGAGCTAACAGCAGCTACAGCTGTCAGCAGTTTACTTCACTGTCCATCAGGAAACTCTGTAAATCACAGAGAGTTGAGGCGGAGCAGCCGGAGGACATCAGAGGGAAAACCAGAAAACATTTTCTCCATAAAATATGATCCAGTTTCACCAAAATCAGTGAAATAGTTGGTGGTGTGTGACTTAGTGCCGTAAAGCGTTACGTACTTCTCCCGACCCAGAGCCCAAAGTTAGAAGAAGACCTGTCTTCTATCATGTTCTGTTGATTTCCAGGTGAATCACCTGTTTGGTCTCTGCAGCTCACAGTAATAAAGGAGGTTTGTGCAGAAGCTCTTTTTCCTCGGTAACACAGTTAGGTTTGAACATCGACTTTCTCGGCTCGCTCTCAAATGGTTTGTTGTGATTTTCTGTGCAGCTCGCTCGTTTCCGGAGTTTAACCCTCAGACACTCAGATTTTTCATTTCAGTTTTTCACGGTCAAACTTCGAACGTGACTCAGCTTTTTAAATTAAATCTGTCAGTCCTTCTGTAGAACCGAGGAGCGAGGTTCTGAAAGGCGCTGTCCAAACACTGCAGCAAACTTTATGAGGTCACTCATTTGTGAACTTTATAAAAATACTTTTTCAGCAGTGTTACTTCTGTCAGCTGCAGACAAACTCAATAGTTGCTGTACTTCACTTCTTATGTTCGAAGACAACGAGGTACGACTTTCTAAAACTGAATTGTTTTTAATTAAGCAGACTAATTATTTAAAAAGCATCAGACATTATTCATTTTATTATTCTTTTTGGACTCTTCGATCTTTAGCTGTCATTTCCTGTGTGAGTGGTCTGAACAATCTTTATCAGTGATTGTTATTTCAGCAGAAGTCTGGCAGGAAAAACGCTCCTGAGACACTCGTGGTGGGAGATGAAGCCAGCTCCTGATCCAGACCGTGGTCGTCCTCCTGACGGGCCTCCCAGCCTGCACAGTGAAACCCTTCCAGATGATCCAGAACACGGCGGCTCGCCTGCTCTCGTAGATGTAAAACATTAGCAGTAGTTGGACTGCAGCCTGTCTGACTTTGTGGAAAAGTAACTTCACAGTCTGTTCACTGAGAACAGATATTAGTCCTCAGACGGTTCAATCATCTTGATATGAGACACTATTTGAGCTTTCAGACTGACTCAGCAGCGAAGAGGTGACGGAGGAAGGAAATCTGAAGACTTTCTGCAAACAGATCACGAAGCAGGTCGAGCAAATAAGGAGACTGATGGAGGAAAGGAAGCGAGAAGGTTTGAGCCTTTCACGTTGGCATGTCGCTCTGATCGAATGAAACTCCATTCAGACAACAAACATTTTAAAAGTAGTTTGTTTGAGTTATTTCACTTTATTGTCATTAAATCGGTTCATTTTGGTTCATACGTAAACGAGTAACAGGAGGCAAACGAACTGTAAGACGCCTGTGACATCTTTACTCTGTTCAAATGAAACTTTAAAAATTAAACCAACATGGAGTCAGTGAAACGAAGCATCGTGAACATGTGACCTATTTATGGTCTCCATCAGCCAATCAGAGCTGAACACTGAACAAAGCCGTGTAATAACTCTGTAATTAGAGACATGTTTTCCTCTCGTTTCAGCGCCTCTCTGCTCGTCATGATTTCACTAAATTAAGACAATTAGTCATAATTATCTTTATCTCCTGTCTGCACAGATGCAAAACGCCAAATTACACAAAGCTGAACTGAAGTGTCAAACATGAAATATTGGAACATGGAGATGGAACAAGTCCACACAGATTAGAGCATCCGGGAACATCAAACTGTTCGAATGAACGGACGTGGACTGAATGTGCAAACAGGAGCCGGAAGACCAGAATCAGTTTAACAGAGGAGGACGATGCCCCAGAAAACAGCGTCCGTCTGGGCAGAGAGAGCCGGGTCAGTCCCTCTGTTTACTGATGGTGATGATGTGACGATGAACTCACGATGTCTTCCAAAATAAAATCATAGATATCAATGTAGTGAAGTATATTTCTGGTTCTGGTTGTTGATGACAACTTGAACTATCCACAGTCCAGTGGCTTGGTATTTGTGTCTGTCTGTAACTAGCTGAAATGAAGCCAATGCAGAAGTGCCACAAACTGCAGTTCCTCTAACGTCCACTTGAGGCTGGCTCCAGAAGTGAGTCAGTCTCCATAAGTCCCCATGTTAAAATGTCCAACTTCACAGCAGAAATAAACATGTTTACAGCCTGGTACAAAAAACAGTTTTGGTCTCTATAGCTAATTTCCCCGTTCATGACAACTGTACTGAGGGTGAATTTATATACAACTCACCTGTTCAGATTATATTAAGGCTTAAAGTTATGCAGGATTAAGAGCGTGGATGCTTTGATTGACGTTATACGGTCATTGTCAATACAAAGATCCAGACTTTATTCTAACATCTGGTTGATAACTGTGTTTAGAGTAGAAGCTTTATATATTTGTCAAACTCATGAAGGATAAAAACTGAAGGAGTGTTGCAGCTAAAATACATTTCTGTCTCGTAAGAAAATCGGTTGTTTTGCAGCATTTTGTGGAGACTTTCACTGATTTGATTTTCTGTCCAGTTTGGTCCATTTCTACAGGAACATTTTCCACTTTTCAGGGATATATTTCATCTTCCTTCTGCAGTTCAGCTCACTTCAACAATTGCTGTACTTTGACTGAATGTCTTCATTCAAAGCGCCGGCTCACATGTATTTCTTTATCCCTCTTCACAGTTCAGTCACAGCGCGGCGTCAGAGCAAACTGCTATCGAGACAGTTTTTTTTGTGGCTGTCAGGAAATTCAAAAGATATTCAGCTTTTCTTCTTCACACACGTTCGGTCAGGCCACTTTTTATTGAACACTTCTAATTGGATGACGCCCCGGCCAATGACTGAGACATAACTATGGCAGATCTATCTGCTCTATTGTACCTGGATCTGCTTTTTTTGAATGGAGAGGGCAGACGTGGGAAGGTGAAAAGAAGATGGCAGGAGATAAAAGAGGAAGATGATGGCTCGCTCCAGCCACTTTTGGATAGCTATTGATTTATTTCTTAAAAATATATCCTGCCTCCATCACCTCTGAAAGAACAGGAAAGACTGAAGTTTCAGATCGATCAATATTCCAGGCTTTTTGATTGCGGGATGTACGACCCTCTTTGAGCTGGTGGACTATTAGAACAAACAAGAGTACAGAACTTTGAACTATACTGTATTTTCTTCTTTGTTATACTTGTCGCATAAGAAATATGACTGCGGTTTGCAACCAAGCGGCAACAATGTCTGCAGTTCCTCAAACGTCCACTTGAGGCTGGCTCCAGAAGTGAGTCAGTCTCCATAAGTCCCCATGTTAAAATGTCCAACTTCACAGCAGAAATAAACATGTTTACAGCCTGGTACAAAAAACAGGACGTCACGGAGACTAGGTCCAGGTTTTAGACAGTCTGCGGGGACGTCACGGAGACTACGTCCAGGTTTTAGACAGTCTGTGGGGACGTCACAGAGACTATGTCCAGGTTTTACAGTCAACTATACTGCGGGTGGATTTTTATAGAACTCACTGCAGGTTGCTACATTTTATTTTTGGCATAGCTTCTCCTCCACAGCTTAAACCAACTACCCCAAATGAAATGAATGGGAAGACCTGCTTTTTCCGTTAAGAAGTGAACCTGACAGAATAATTGATGATCCTTCTCACCTACTCTAGAGTGAATTTGAACTTTTATTCACAGGGATATATAAATATAGGTTATCAATGGTTAAGAGAAATATCTACAAGTCCTTTGTTCCAAGTACTGTCAGGGTAATAAATGAAACCAGGTCCAGTAGACCAGGATACACCAGGATACACCAGGATACAGACCAGGATACACCAGGATACAGACCAGGATACACCAGGATATAGACCAGGATACAGACCAGGATACACCAGGATACAGACCAGGATATAGACCAGGATACAGACCAGGATACACCAGGATACACCAGGATACAGACCAGGACAGTTCAGGTTTTGCACAGTAGGTTAATGTGATATTGTGTACGTGGTGACAAAATTTATCCATTACACTTTTAACCTTTAACTGAATTGTATTTTGCTATGCTCGGTGTATTTTTAGGAACATGACTGCAGTTTCTCACAGCTGTGCCCGCTGAGGGTTTTTGGCAGCAAACTATGTACGAGGAGTTCTCATGATAACCTTCAAGGCTAAAGATAAGGGTCAGGTTCACTGGTCAGTGTGTGAAACAACTGAACTTTAGTTTCTTCTAATCAAGTTAAAGGTTGGAGACAGTATAAATATAAATGTTACTTTTATTACTCTTTGTCAACCACCGTGCGTGTGAGGATCTCTGACCTTTCAGCTGAAATACTGCCAACTTGGTGTTCATTATTACAGTTGCATGCTCATATTGTCTTCTTTACCTCATTTTATTATTACTCTGTTGAATAAATCAAGCATAATATTGGAGTGAACTTATCTGTTTACCTCTCATTGGAGTTTGCTCCACAGTGTCTTCTGGTAAAACCGAACACAAGTTTTCATATTTGAATGCAAGTTTGTGCACCGGGTCACTCGATTAAGATGAACCCAGAAATGTTGCCTCTCTTTGGAAGCATTGTTCTCTCTTCTCTTTGAAAAACAAACCAAAACTTTTAATTCTGTTTTAAATCTGCTGCCTTTTCACTTCCCTCTGCTCCCCGAGACGTTTATTCAGAGCTTCCTTCTTCCATCTGGTTCCATTTCTTCACTTTATAACTTTGTTTCTCTGGATTCTCCACACACAAACACAAACACCACCCCCACTGTTTCTAACACACACATACACACTTTCTCTGCCAGTTTGATACTTAGAGATATTTGTTCATGTCCCTCCTCCAGGCTTTGTCTGGAAATCAGAATTTGTTCTTATTTGTTAACAAAAATCAGGTAAAATAAGTAGAAAAATTCAGAGTTTGGCATCATATGGAAAAGTCTGTTTTTAGAATCAATATCTACAATGTATATTTCTATGTATCTTATCATATTACATACTTTATCAGTCTTTTTGAGTTTTATCTTGCACATTTCAAATATTCTCACACTGCACTGGGAATTTTTGATCCTTCCCCGGTGAATACTGTCGCACATTCCTGCAGAATACTGAACAGCTCTTTCATTTAAATAACACATTCTACATATTGTTAATATTTTATTCTCAATTTTCTATTCATGCTTCACTTTCTTTTTCATATTTTTTGCTACTTACTATGTAAATATTTGGGTCTCTGTAAATAATATAAAATCTGCTCTCTATGGAAAATGTCAAATAAAATTGCATCAAAACACCAAAGCAAATTCCTTATACGTGACCCACTTGGCAGTAAACCTGATTCAGGACACCTAGTGGTCGTTAAGGACACCTGTTGGCCGTTAAGGACACCTGGTGGTCGTTAAGGACACCTGTCGGTCGTTAAGGACACCTGTCGGTCGTTAAGGACACCTGTCGGCCGTTAAGGACACCTGTCGGCAGTTAAGGACACCTGGTGGTCGTTAAGGACAGCTGTTGGTCGTTAAGGACACCTGTTGGCTGTTAAGGACACCTGGTGGTCGTTAAGGACACCTGTTGGCCGTTAAGGACACCTGGTGGTCGTTAAGGACACCTGTCGGTCGTTAAGGACACCTGGTGGTCGTTAAGGACACCTGTCGGTCGTTAAGGACACCTGTCGGTCGTTAAGGACACCTGTCGGCCGTTAAGGACACCTGTCGGCAGTTAAGGACACCTGGTGGTCGTTAAGGACAGCTGTTGGTCGTTAAGGACACCTGTTGGCTGTTAAGGACACCTGGTGGTCGTTAAGGACACCTGTCGGTCGTTAAGGACACCTGGTGGTCGTTAAGGACACCTGTCGGCCGTTAAGGACACCTGGTGGTCGTTGACTCTTCCTGTCCTCATCGTGAGGGTCACATGGTGTAGAAGGTTGTTGAACTTTGTGGGAGGTGATCTTAGGATTGCGATGTCTATGGCAGACAGACTGCGTCGTAACCTCCCTCCTCTGTTGGGAGGACAGGTCGGTCTCTCCATGTTAACAAAAATGGCTTCCTTTACTTCTTTCAAACCGTCAGTCTTCCATGGCTAAAACACGAACATTGCTGTCCTCAGAGCAGTGTCCCTTAAATCGTAGGTGGACCATTCAACCTTAACGGTCCACTGGATGGAGTGTCTGTCCATGAGTCACATGTCTCTAAAGTCCTCATTAATCAGTCAGAACTGAAGAAGCCTCTCGGATGAGAAACAAAGGAACTCAAGGAACTAAGCGAGTCCACTTGACCAAACACTGACAACGACCTTCTTTAATATCATTCCACGAGCAGCCACAGTCAGAACAGCAATAGAATAATAAAGTCGTGGAGACTAATTACAGAAATAATTCATTTAAATGCTCCCAAGACTAATTTAGAGGAGTAAATTAGTCCTTTAACCTCCTCCAACATTTAACAACCAACCGGGTGACTCAGAACTGACACAATCTACACATTCTACACAATCCACACAATATACACAATATACACAATCTACACAATATATTATGACCTTGACAAGCCTCCACAAACCCACAGAGCACAGTGGACTCAAGGCTGAACGTGGGAGTCCTCTGTTGTACCTCATACAGGCTTCGCCCTCTAACAGCCAATAAACACGATCCTTCTGCATCATCTTCATCATCATCTCCATCGCGGCTAATCCTCAGATATTACAGCTGCTGTGTGTTTGTGTCCACGCGTCCGTCATCTCAATCACGGCTCATTTCCCGTCATTGCCATCTTTACGTGCCGGGTCTATTTTTTCCATAAAGGTTGTAAATGGATATGAAAGATTCTTTTCCTCAAGTGAACATTTTAGCTGCCATTTCATTTTCTCCTGTTTTAAAAAACAGACCATGCAGCATCATGTTATGTTGCGTCATGTTATCCAGTTGCGTCTGGAGGCGTTTTGGAAATGGAAATGAACTGAGAGTGATTTGTATTTGTGAATTCGTCCGACAATTCAGGCTGGAAGTAAGCAACAACATGAGATTTCATTATGCATCACTTTTTGTTCCACCAGTGTCTTTTCAGAAACATATCCAATGGCCAGAGGCAGAAGTAGTAGTAGAGAAAAAGAAAAAGTGGACGTGGATCTTGGCCTTGACTTCCACTATTTCAGAGTCAGCACATGGGTCAACCTCCTCAGGCAAAACATCCTGATCTTCAGGGTTTGGTTCTTTTCCTCGGATGTAGATATTGTGCAGGACACAACATGATTATTTCAGCCTGAACCTTGGGAACCTTCAAGAGACCGAAGGTTCAATGACCTCCCACTTGGATGGAAGCGGGGCGCTGTAGCTGAACTGTGATGGGGACAGATGTCCATGGTCCAGGGTCAGAGCCGAGCCGCTGTTGAACAGACCGACTGGATGAATTTCAGGTTTTGTCTGCATGTTTTCTGCAGGATGACACGATGAAACTGCTTCCTGTTGATACATTTTCTCTCATCTGCACCTCGAGGTTTAACTTCCATCAGTGCGTCCTCCATCTCTTGAAAATCTCTGCTCTCTCTGGTACTCAGATACCTGCACACATTTGTTGCTGTTCTGCTGTGACGGCTGTTCCTCCAGCTTCATCTGCTCCAACACATTCAGAGCTTCTCCTGGAAAGCCTCAATCTGAGCTGGAACAAATCCTCTGAAAATAATGGCACCATATTTTCTTTCTTTTGTGATCCTGCACGACAAACGGTGCAGAAAACTCTTCAAAACACACTGAAATCATTCAGTATTGTGCCAGTCATCAACAGCACAACACAGTGAAGTCGTCCACATAAACATCCAGCAGCTGATTGCTGGTATCATTCTTTCTCTGAGGCGTCATTATCGCCAACGATTCATGACACAATAAACCTTGATCGCTCTGACAGACTTTGTTTGGATCACCAAATGTTTGATGCTCCTCGTGAATACAGGAATAATCTCTAATCAAAAGCAGCAGAACTTTTCGAGCTGGGACTTCATGACTGCTCCCTGCTCAGACTGATGCATCAAACCACCAGACTCCTTTGACAGAAACAGTCGTTTCACCTCTTAGAACATGGGACTTGATGTCTGTTTGTGTTACTTTGTATTAATTCATCATTTCTTCCAACACACTCGATATCGTGTGAGTGATGTTGCTATGGTTACCTAGTTACCACCTACTCCACCCATCCAACAACATGAAGAGCTCACAAGAGCCCGCCACCGCCCAAAGAGAGCTTCCTGAAGCCTGAAGTGGATAGCAGGACTCTTTCACCCAGAGTATTATTTGAAGATGTGAGCGGCGGATGAAGGGAACACTGAACTGGTGTTCTGGCAGAGGACCGGTGGTTGTTTTTGGGCTCTCTGGAGAAATGCGGTGCCGGACTGACGAGACGAGCCAAGGTGGGAAGGTGGGCCAGAGGACGAGGTGAAGGAGTTTCAACAGGCCCGAGTTGAAGGGAGGCGATGTGGATTAACTTAACCTTTAAACACGTTTTATCTTGACTCTTTTATATTTTCGGACAGCAGAGTGTCTGATAAAGTTCACTTACAGTCGTGGGATGTTCACGCCGACACGTCGACACATCCGCTGTCATCATCTCGCTGCTTACACCCAATTAAAGTCTGCGCTGTGGAACGGAGCCAAATTGGTGGGAAAATGTGTTCGACTCAGATGTCTTCATGGCCCCCGAAGCCCTTCAGCATGTGTGTGTGTGTGTGTGTGTGTGTGTGTGCAGTTGTCAAGCTGTTCGGTGTCGATCTCGACTTCATTAGTGAACTCTAATTTGCACCGAATGCCAACCGAAGCGATGTTTATAGTTACTGTCATCATGGTGTATTTCATTTGGACGTATCCTTCATTACAGTGGATATGACCATCTTTGTTAGCCGTGTGTGTGTGTGTGTGTGTGTGTGCGTGTGTGTGTGTGTGGCCCAGGCGTGACCGTTATGACTCCATCTGATAAAACAGCTCCATCAGGGCGCTGAACTCGAGGCCAATCAGGCGGCTAATGAAGCCTGCGGCACGACGAGGAGACGAGTAACAATGACCAAGTCTGAGCGACTGACCTTGACAACTTCTTCTTCTTCTGGTCGCCGCCCAGCTGGCCTTCACACACACACACACACACACACTGAGCACAGTGGACTCTCAAGGTTTCAATGAGTCCTCGTCTGTTGTATCTTGTTCAGGCTTCGTCCACTAACAGACAATAAACAGGATCTGCTAAATGTTAAATATCAGAGCATTTAAAATGATCACAGACGCTTCATGACGCTTACTGTGGACAGACCGTGTGGCGTGAAGCTATCAGTACACTGTATGAATTAAGATGAGCTGACAGCTGCGACAAAAGACGACGTCGTCGACAAAAGGAGACACTGTGGCCTGACCGTCGGCCCTCGGTCCTGCATGTATCGCTACCAGCGCTGCCAACTCTTTTCCAATGAAAGCAGAAGAATCAAACAAACTATTAAAATATTTACAAGATCAAATTAATAATTCAGATATTTACAAATTATAGCATCATGCACACACAGCACACGTCCTGCTGCCTGCGAGCACAGAGCGAGCGTCGCTTCTCACAGATAAAGTCACCAAGAACGCTGCTAAATGTAGTGAGGACACTGACCACCAAGACATGCACTTAGTCATACAGCCAATCATCACGTGCTACAGTGGAACAGAATAAACTCTGAACTCTCCCTTTAATTGTTGCGGCGTGCACGTTGTTTCTTTCATACACACTTAATCTCTCTGACGGGCGTCAACAGCAGCTGTGCAGCAGCGCAATAAAAAAGACGAGATGGCCTTTTACAAGCTGCTCGTCACTCCGTACAAAGTTTGTGAAGTCTCCGGGGAAATGTCCTCCGAGTCCAAACAGGCGGCGTGTTTCTAATGTCGCCGTGACGAGATCACGAGCCTCGGAGAGGAGGGAGGAGACGGAGTTAAAGAGCTAAAGTGTGCAGGGCTGGAGGTGTTTTTATCGCGTGCACGGCAGCTCGGCAGGTCAGATGGAGAATAATGGAAAAATTAGCTGTAATTGTGGCGACATTACGGCTCCGTGCTCTCTGCTTTTGATCTGCTCTCGTCTTCTCTTTGCTTTGATGTGTCTTTGACTCGGTTTCATTCTGTCGTCCTCCGCTGTGTTTCAGGTGCATTTGTTCAGCCTCGTCTCTGAACCTGCTCCAATTATCTGAAGCCTTTCATCTGGGAAACAAGTTAGTGCCTGATGACCTTCCTCTTCAAAAGGTTCCACTACAATGACTTTACCCAAGAACTTCCTGTCTGTAAATAAAATGACATGTTGTTTGATATTCAGGACCTCGTCAGGACACGTGCACCTGAAAAAACCTGAAAAGAATCACATGTGCACCATGTGGACGCCACGTGAGGTTCTGTATGGTACAGAGCAGGTTGAGCATGTTCCAGCTGAAATGACTCAATCACCACGAGTTTATTCGAATCCACGGCCTGCCTCGTGTTTGTGTCGGATAAGTTTTCAGTCTCAACTGAATATCAAAAAGAAAAGGAGACTACGTCCAGGTTTTAGACAGTCTGCGGGGACGTCACGGAGACTACGTCCAGGTTTTAGACGGTCTGCGGGGACGTCACGGAGACTACGTCCAGGTTTTAGACAGTCTGCGGGGACGTCACGGAGACTACATCCAGGTTTTAGACAGTCTGTGTCCGATACGGGCCTTGTACTTGGGCAAGGAAGTGCTGGACATCTTGGACCTGCCTACAGATCAGAGTCACTGGCTGCCAGCCTGATGTTACCCTGTGTGCCTCCAACTGCCATGAAAGTTAGTGTTGCAGCTTGGCAGACAGATCCACGGGCACATCTGGCTGCAACAACCCTCCGTCCCCCAAAGTGTTTTCACGTAGTGATAACAGGCCTGAGGTCAGTGTCAGAAGTGGCGTCCAGTCGCCTGCAGCAGACCTCAGCCGGTCTTCCAAGTAGTCGGTACCTCGGAGGAGTTTCACAAACAGCCGTGTGGCGTCCAACTTCCTGTATCCGTCCCTGAATCTGCTGACCCAGCCCGGCTGTCACACACACACACACACACACACACACACACAAACTCAGTGGAGGCTCTGACAGCTCTTCTCCACCACGACACCTCACGACGTAGTGACAGCTCTCTTTCCGAGGGGATCGCTCCATCGCCTCCACACGAGACGACGCCGGTGGAAACGCGTGATCGCCGTTCTGATTTAACCAGCTGGGAAAATCCTCACGTCCCATCACCCACTGCGCAGAGTCATCACACATCTCAGTGTTCAGATGAAGCTCTCTGAGGATGAGGAGGAACCTGAACCTGAGCACACGAGTGCTGCTTACTGTGTGGAAATTCTGCACCTTAACCCCTCAGTCTGAGGAGGAAGCCATGTCTCATCTCATCTCTCCGTCCTGCTACGTTGAGCGTACAGCCGAACAGTCTCCGGGGTTTCCTCTGTCTGATCAGTGCCTGTCACAGCGACTGTGTGGAGCTGTTTCACAGGAGGATCTCTCCTCTGGGACGGACCCCCGCTGAGAGCATCAGAGCAGACTCCAGAGGAAGTTCATCCTCGATGGCTTTGCATGGAGGAGTGACAGTGGAAGACGTTTGCTCTGTGGATTCTTTGTCGTCCCGTTCTTTCGTTCGATTTTACCTTCAGGTTGTCTCCTGATTCTCTGTGACTCTGTACTGAACGTTTTGTGTGATTCACGCTGGATGTTTGGATTCAAGACGTTTTCAAAGAGCTTTCAAAATCTCTTGTGGGACGTTATTTTATTATAAAACATCCTACAGAGACTACGTCCAGGTTTTAGACAGTCTGTAGGGACGTCACGGAGACTACGTCCAGGTTTTAGACAGTCTGTAGGGACGTCACGGAGACTCCGTTCAGGTTTTAGAAAGTCTGTAGGGACGTCACGGAGACTACGTCCAGGTTTTAGACGGTCTGCGGGGACGTCATGGAGACTATGTCCAGGTTTTAGACAGTCTGCAGGGTAGTCACGGAGACTCCGTCCAGGTTTTAGACAGTCTGTATGGACGTCCCGGAGACTCCGTCCAGGTGTTAGACAGTCTGCGGGGACGTCCCGGAGACTCCGTCCAGGTTTTAGACAGTCTGCGGGGACGTCACGGAGACTACGTCCAGGTTTTAGACAGTCTGCGGGGACGTCACGGAGACTACGTCCAGGTTTTAGACGGTCTGCGGGGACGTCACGGAGACTACGTCCAGGTTTTAGACGGTCTGCGGGGACGTCACGGAGACTACGTCCAGGTTTTAGACAGTCTGCGGGGACGTCACGGAGACTACGTCCAGGTTTTAGACGGTCTGTGAGTGAGTGACACCAAAGCAGATGATCCTGAGTGAGTGACCTTGAGCTCTCATTGTTTTCCATTCATTTAGAGAACAAGCCGGTGTCTGACTGTAAATGTGTTTCTCCTGGAGGTGTAATGATGATTGATCTTCTTTTAATACCTTTGTGCACAGCTGGCGTCTGATGTGAAAAACGCACGGCACAAAGAAAAAGTCCAAAATCCCTGTTTGGTATTTGTGCATGTTTAATATGCCGAGTGAAAGTCTTTGATAATCACACTTTAAATTATTATGAAAGAGTCACAACATTCATTAAAACTGACCTTTTGGAGGCAGCAATTAAACAGGACGTCTTTACTCTTTTTAATCAAACACTGCGAGCTAAAAAGATGTTAAATGGATCAATATCTGCGTTCATTATAATGAGCTGCAGGTGAGTTTAAATTTGAGACATCGGGAGAAGTACGTAACGCTTTACGGCACTAAGTCACACACCAAATCAAATTAAATCAAATTTTATTTGTATAGCCCAAATTCACAAAACACATTTTGCCTCAGAGGGCTTTACAATCTGTACAGGGAGTGACACCCTCTGTCCTCAGACCCTCTGTCCTCAGACCCTCTGTCCTTAGACCCTCTGTCCTTACACCCTGTGTCCTTAGACCCTCGGTTTGAGTGAGGAAAAACTTGCCCACAAAAACCCTTTTAACAGGAAAAAAGGTGGAAGAAACCTCAGGAAGAGCCACAGAGGAGGGATCCCTCTCCCAGGACGGACAGACGTGCAATAGATGTCACATGTACAGAACAAATCAACAGAGACATATTGTACAATTACAATGAATGATAAAATGATTACAGTATACAGAGTACACAGAGATATGGTAACAATAATGACAGTAATAATATAAGTAGTGGACGTCGTGCAGGACCACAGCAGCAGCCACGATCCATGAGAACCTGCTGGACGAGAGAGCACAGAAACTCCGGGGAAGAAGTTTAGTTAGTAACATGCATTAACATGCATTAATGAGACATGTATGTTTACAGATGGTGATGGTGATGGAGAGAGAGAGAAAGGAGGGAGAGGGAGTCCCCCGGCAGTCTAGTCCTATAGCAGCATAACTAAGGGATGACCTGAGCCAGCCCTAACTATAAGCTCTATCAAAAAGGAAAGTCTTAAGTCTACTCTTAAAAGTGTTGACCACCAACACCACCAACTATTTCACTGATTTTGGTGAAACTGGATCATATTTTATGGAGAAAATGTTTTCTGGTTTTCCCTCTGATGTCCTCCGGCTGCTCCGCCTCAACTCTCTGTGATTTACAGAGTTTCCTGATGGACAGTGAAGTAAACTGCTGACAACTGTAGCTGCTGTTAGCTCATGTTAGCTCAGTATGTTAGCTGCTGTTAGCTAATGTTAGCTCAGTTTGTTTGTACCACAGGCGTTTTGGACCACCAGGAAGAAGAAGAAGAAGAAGAAGAAGAAGAAGAGGTTTTCAGGCCCAGCAGTCAGCAGCTTCTATGGACATAATGTCAGAGGAGAAGAGAGTGAAGAGGACGTTGACGGAGGAAGCTAAGAAGAGAAAAGGAGAGAGTGAGCGAGCAAGAAGCCGCCGGACAAGAGTAAATCTGGGACTGACTTTTAGTGGTTGGTGAGAGCTTGGTGAAATAAAAGGCTGAAAGACAGACGCCGAGCTGGGCTGACTGCTGTTGGACTAGTCAGTAATATTAGCTGGCTGCTATGTCTGCTGTTGGTGACCTTGTTGATGATTGGCTGTTAGCAAAGTTGTCGACTCGCTAGTTTTTGATCAGAAGTAATGTAATCAGAACAAATACTCGAGTACAGCTGTCCAGCCACGGAGTGTAGTGATGCGTTCATTAGAGAAAGCGTTTCATTGGATGTAAAATTAGTACACGCCCCCCTCGAGTGCAGGATGACATCGTCAACACGTTTTTATGGTTTATCAGGAAATGACTCTAAAATACCATGAAGAACACTGAAAACACTGAAGACACTTTGTGTCAGTGTTGGACAGACACTGGAGGACAGAAACACGTCGACGTCACAAATGTCGTCATTTAGCTCCTGAACATTTAAAACACGATCTGTTTAAAGCCGAGAGGATCTTTGAAGAACATGAGCTTTAAAAATGGCATGAAAATTAAAATCATGTAAATCTGTGTCTGACATTTCAGAGCAAAACTGATGAATCTCGTCTGTGACTCAGCTGAACTGATTAAACTGCACTCTTTGGTTCCTGCAGCTTTAATGACTTTGGGCGCAGACCTCACACACTGCTGTGAAATCACAGATAAATATATAAACATGTTAATGGTGTTTTGTCGGACTCGTGTAATGGGAGTCGACACAGTCGGGGGACGATCAACACTCCCGGTAAAGAGAGGAGTTGATTGCTTCTGGTTCTCCAGAGTTCTCATCAGCGCCGTCCGATCCACATAAAAAACATTGTGTCGTCGGCGAAGGCCGAGAAAACAAAACTGCTAATGAGAGATTAAAGAGACGAAAAACAGCCTCCAACCTGCGTCTGTGGGACTCCTCTCCTTTCACTTGGAGGCTCACAGGAGGCAATAAACAGGCGGGAACATGAAAACATTTAAATGAAAAACAAAAACCTTTGTAAAGGCTGAATTTTGAATTCTTGGATGTTTCGGCGCCTCCGAGGAGAGCAGCTGAAGACGAGGAGGAGGAGGAGGACTCAGGGTGATGATTGGCGTGACTCCCCACTGATGTCGGGGGGGTCGAGCTCATCTTTGTGTTTGTGTCTCCCTCCTTCATTAAAAATCCATTACACTCCCACTAATGGAGACTTAATGAGGACAAGCCTGGTGGATCGTCCTTCATGTGCGGCTCAGGGGAGACTAATCGCTGCCTGATTCCCCAATCGGGTTGTTTGGCAGGACGGGATGGAAAAAGGCAGACGGAGCAGATTCAGAGTCTTTCCTGGTGATTGGCCCTCGCCTGTGGTGCTCCTTCGTGCAGCTACCCTCCGTGCTCCGAACACTCGCTCAGTCGCTCCTCCGGTACATTAACATGCACACAAACAGCCGACGCTTCGACCTTCCAAGCAAACAACCTGCTGACTACGAGTGGAGCACAAACCAGCTCCCTTAAAGTTCAGCCGCTCTGCAACTTTCTCCACTCTTTGTGAATTCTTAATGCACCGAGCTTTGTGATGCTCTCGACCTCCTGCTGCTGCTGATTCGTCAATTCATTCGTCGAGAATTTTGGGTGAAGTGAGCGTCTAAAAAAAAAATCCAAATAAGCAGCACGGCGTGCTGAAGAGAGAATTCATTTTCCCACAGCAGGAAGGTTCAGGTGGAGGAAGCAGATCCGACAGTGAAGAAGCTGAAATTAAGGGTCTTGATGTTGGACCTTCAGTACTGAAAACCAAAGTTCACGAGCTGACTCGTGTTTTAGATTTATTAAGAAAAATGTCGAGTCGTGTTCAGTTAGTGAAGCACAATGTGCACCACTGACACATGGCTCGTGTCGTGTTGTGTCATGGATAAGGGTCTTCTGATCTGTGTGGTTTCCCCTCCTCCACAGTCTTTGACACTCCAACAATCCAAAGTCCAAGAAGTGTCCCACTGGACTGAAAGTTCATTTGTCTGACATCCCGCTGCTGTGATCAAACGTCTCTAAAGGTTCTTCAAAACCACAAAATTCACATTTGGGACAACTTGTCTGTGAATTCAGCTGTCTGTTTTTACGACCGGCAGTTTGCATGTGGTGTTTTATTTTGAAAATCCAGCGGATTCTCTATGCTGTTTCTGTGACTAACTTCCTGTCAGCTCGAGGTGCTCTGTGGAAATGGGCGCGGGCTGCTCGCGGCGTCCGTCAAAAATAGAACAGACGTGCATTCAACGTGGGGCCACGGTGGAGGCCCGCTTCTGGGACGCTTCTGAACCGGACCGCAGCGGAGCCGGTGTGCTTTGAAACACTGACGTATCGCTGCGGCCCAGTGGACTCTGGGGGTCAGTCGGTTTGAACGTCTCTGAGGGTTAAAGGATGTGAAAAACAGCGTTGATGTTGGTCCTGCTGATCAGCTGACAGATGAAATGTTTGGTTTTAGATCAGTGGAAGGAAACAAATGAATAAAAGGACAAGAAAGAAAAATAATGAGGCTGACGCTGAGCGATGTTGACACAGTTATTACGTGTCCGTAGCTGTAAATGCAGTCCATGATGAGTGTGTTCACCTGTGATGTGAACACACTCTCCTCAGAGACCTGCAGCGGCTCCAAATGAACCACCTGGACATGACGCTGGAGTCAAAGTTAATTTGAGCTGAACAGCAGCGGCGTCTCCCTCAGTGTGTTCTCTTAAACCTTATTGGCCGTTTGATGGATTATTTGGCTAACGAGCAGATTCTGGTTAATTAACAGCGGATTAGGAGCGGCGGGGAGGGGAAAGCCGAGGGCGGGCGGGAAGCTGAAGGTGACCTCCTCTTCGACACCTGGAGCCTCCGTCGCTGCAGGCAGCTGAGCGGCGTGGAAAGACTTCAGATCTGTGAAATGTTCAGGTACGAGTCAGCGAGGAGGACAGACGAGAAATTAATCAGTAAAATAAAACCTCGTGATCTCTGAAGTATCTGATATCAACGTACGTAACTCCTAACCGCTAAATAACACCGGGCAGCAGAGCTGATCGTGGCCGTTCTGAAGTGTCGCATCGTGTTTCAGAAGCGTCTCTGAGCTCGGCTCCACAGAGAATACGAACGCTGACAGGAAGTCAGACACAGAAACAGTACAGAGAATCCAGTCAATTTTCAAAATAAAACACCCTGTTAAGACCATGACAGTACAAAGAATGGACAGACTGTCTAAAACCTGGACGTAGTCTCTGTGACGTCCCCGCAGACTGTCTAAAACCTGGACGTAGTCTCCGAGACGTCCCCGCAGACTGTCTAAAACCTGGACGTAGTCTCCGTGACGTCCCCGCAGACTGTCTAAAACCTGGACGTAGTCTCCGAGACGTCCCCGCAGACTGTCTAAAACCTGGACGTAGTCTCCGTGACGTCCCCGCAGACTGTCTAAAACCTGGACGTAGTCTCCGAGACGTCCCCGCAGACTGTCTAAAACATGGACGTAGTCTCGGTGACGTCCCCGCAGACTGTCTAAAACCTGGACGTAGTCTCCGTGACGTCCCCGCAGACTGTCTAAAACCTGGACGTAGTCTCCGTGACGTCCCCGCAGACTGACTAAAACCTGGACGTAGTCTCCGTGACATCCCCGCAGACTGACTAAAACCTGGACGTAGTCTCCGTGACGTCCCCGCAGACCGTCTAAAACCTGGATGTAGTCTCCGTGACGTGTCCCTCAGGTTTCTGAAGAGCAGTCGTGAAGCTCAGTGCCTCTTCCACCTCTCGGCTAAATATCAGCAAAGACGTGAATCATCGGCTGAATGAAGCCTGGTTAGTGAAACCAGACACCTGTGACCACACCCACCTGTCAATCAAAGCGTCCACGCTCTTAATCCTGCATAACTTTAAGCCTTAATATAATCTGAACAGGTGAGTTGTATAAAAATTCACCCTCAGTACAGTTGTCATGAATGGGGAAATTAGCTATAGAGACCAAAACTGTTTTTTGTACCAGGCTGTAAACATGTTTATTTCTGCTGTGAAGTTGGACATTTTAACATGGGGACTTATGGAGACTGACTCACTTCTGGAGCCAGCCTCAAGTGGACGACAAGAGGAACTGCAGTTTTTGGCTTCACTTCTGAGTAAGGTAACTGCTTCTGAAACTCTCCTGGTGAACAGCTTTATCTGAAGCTTCATTTACGGTGAGCCGACTTAACCTGTAAACAACAATATGACACGTCGGACATGCTGTGACTCCGCTGTAAGCTGGTCAGTCACTGTGTGTGTCCATCATTCTTAAACTGGATCCCACACAACTTCCTGCTTCCTTTACAGATTATGTAGACGAGCTTTACAGCCGCAAGTCATGAAATTGACTCCAGGGATTAATCCACACACACACACACACACACGGTTCGTTCTCGTGTGTCTTTGCAGGACTTGCAGAAAAGCAGCTCACACTGAGTTTAAACTCCGTCATGGATTCGTTCGTGCTCACGTTTTAAAAACACTCGCTCGCGTCCACGCAGCACTTTCCTCTCCCCGATTTAGCTCCCCTCTCCTCTGCAGTGTAAATCACATTAAGCTCTAATAGGCAGCTTAGACGAGCACCCAAAGCACCACGGGCCATTACCTACTCCATTTTAAGAAGATCTGCTCAGTAATAACTGCCCGTTACTGGAAATTAAAGGCACCTGCCTTCCGGCCACAGGCGCTAATGTCCGCAGAGATTGTCAGATTATCGAGCTTTCCGCTGCCATTTCAGCCACGAGCCGGAGGAAGAGGAAGACGAGGACTGTCCCCAGGAACAGCTTAAAAACCTGTACTGTAATCAATGTCACAGGTTCAAATCCGACCTCAGGAGACGAAGAAAGGAGGAGAAAACTCATCTTTACCGGAAAGTGATTTTTTTTCTGTTCATCTAGAAATAAAACGACAGATAGTCTGTAGCAACGAACAGAATCTTTTAGTCTTACTTCATGTAAAGTTCGTCCCCGCAGACTGTCTAAAACCTGGACGTAGTCTCCGTGACGTCCCCGCAGACTGTCTAAAACCTGGACGTAGTGTCCGTGACGTCCCCGCAGACTGTCTAAAACCTGGACGTAGTCTCCGTGACGTCCCCGCAGACTGTCTAAAACCTGGACGTAGTCTCCGTGACGTCCCCGCAGACTGTCTAAAACCTGGACTTAGTATCCGCGACGTTCCTGAAGACTGTCTAAAACCTGGACGTAGTCTCCGTGACGTCCCCGCAGACTGTCTAAAACCTGGACTTAGTCTCCGTGACGTCCCCGCAGACTGTCTAAAACCTGGACGTAGTCTCCGCGACGTCCCCACAGACTTTCTAAAACCTGGACGTAGTCTCCGTGATGTCCCCGCAGACTGTCTAGAACCTGGACGTAGTCTCCGTGACATCCCCACAGACTGTCTAAAACCTGGATGTAGTCTCCGTGACGTCCACGCAGACTGTCTAAAACCTGGACGTAGTCCCTGTGACGTCCATCATTATGTTTCCATCATAAAGTCTGTACCACCTCGGTAGTGTGACGTCATTCCCTGCTGGAGGCTGTGATCGAACCCGGTCTGGTTCTGTTGCCTGCTAACAGCACACTCATTATATTTTGGGATGAAGTTGTTAGATGAAGTTTTGCTGTCAGGTGCGTTGTGTAATTTGATGTTTGTGATTAAAGTGCAGTGATTCAGAGATGCAGACAGTCTGATGATCCACACTGTGGACACATTAACACGAACAAAAGTCTGCTCAGCGCTGCAGCTCACCGATAGCACACAACACACCAACGCTGAGTCATCTCAAACATCCTTCAGGACCTCTAACAGGGATTATAATGTTAGTGAAGCGAGCAGCATTGTGTGACGGCAACACGCTGACAGTCAAACAACAAGAAGGAAACTATGGATTCATGATGAAGAAGAAAGACAGGTGGTGTGCACCGTCAGCAGTGCCTGATACTGAAGCTGACTGACACAGTTTATGTCGAGTTGCAGCAGTCAGACCAGGTGAGGTAAATCTACCTTGATGATCACTGACTCCGCCCACCGAGCAGCTGCAGGGGAACTGAATGAAACAGAGAGAGACGGAGCAGAATTCATTTAAAACTCATTAAAACTCATTAAAACTGGTTTTTACCGCATCCGTCAAATGTGACAAACCGCCACGACTCATCATTTCATCACTCAAACAGCCTTTGAACATTTTAACTTAAAGATGATTTATTTAAAAGACTGAACGTCTTCCAATTTATCGTTTTCATGTTTTCAAACTACTTGACAAACCTGACGGCCGTCTGACCTTCAGACATGCAGGCGTCCTCGTGTACGACGACACAACTCTGAGTTAGAATCAAACAAATCATATAAAAAGTTTAATATTTAACGATGAACGCGGCTCATTTATCCCTCAACCTGCAGCGGACAGAAAACATGAAGACGGTAAGTGTGCATGTGTAAGTTTGAGCGACAGAACAAAATACTTCACGAGTTTTGATGAATGTTCGTTAATTAACTGACGAGCAGAGAGAAGCCGCTCTGTCATGTCCACCATGTTGTTTATTTTTCTTCAAAAATCTGTTTCACTTCACGGGTTCCCAAGTTTTTCATGTCAAACATGACCAAACCCCAAACCTGAGAGGACTTGGTCTCAGATTGGTCCCCAGACCTCAGTTTGGAAACCAGTGTTATTTAGAAGTTCTCCAAATGTTTGAATCTGAACCAGGACCTCAAACTCTGCTCCTGGAAAATAAACGTCTGAACACTGAACATGAGCGAACGCTCATCTGTGAAGATGTTCCCTCATTTCAGAGTCGATTTGTAGGAACTCGATGTTCTGCCTTCAGTCTGCGACCTTGTCAGAGTTTCTTTAGAACAAACTCGACTCTGACGTGTTTAGAAATGAGGGAACACACCAGATTGATGCAATTTGAATAATTCAAATGTGACCCATAAATTACCGGAGAAAGATTCAGATGGGATGAATGTTTCACGTCTCCGTCGGCTCGATGTTTTCTGCGCTTTGCTGCTCAGTTTATCGTCGCTCGTCGAACATTTTACACCTGAGCGTATACTCCTGTTAAACTCAGTGACAGCTACATCATCTCTCTTTAAAGCACTTCACCTGTGTGAATATCACGGCTGCTGTGTCTCAGCTCTCGTCCTTCCAGAAGTCCACCTGAAGGGGACGGACCAATGGATCCACATGGAGACATGTCCGTCCTCTCGGCCTGCTGTCTTAACGCCGGTGTGACCTCTCCTCTGAGCTCCTGGACGGAGCGTCGGGGTCAGAGGCCCATCTGGACGCTGCTGTAACTCCGCCGTGATGTTCGGGTGGACAGGAGAGGACACGGGACGTCTGCAGGGGGGGCTGATGGGAAAAGTGACTCAGCGGCTAACTGAGACTGTACGTGCATAATCAATGAGGAGCAGGTTGGACAAGGACAGAAAGTTTAAGAAGCCTCCACAGTGACTCAGCGATGACCTGGCCAGGTGTTGAGATGTGGTGCCTTCACGTGTACGGAATAAAGTCGGACAACGAGGATGCAGCTGCACTGAAGACACGATATGAATCCATCCAGTTTTAGACAGTCTGCGGGGACGTCTCGGAGACTACGTCCAGGTTTTAGACAGTCTGTGGGGACGTCACAGAGACTTTGTCCAGGTTTTAGACAGTCTGTGGGGACGTCACAGAGACTTTGTCCAGGTTTTAGACAGTCTGTGGGCCTTCGTCTCTCTCCTCCTCGTGCTCCTCGCTCTGTTTGCTCAGCATCGGTCCGATCTCTGGTTCTGATCTGACTCCAAGGGCTCTGATAGGAGGTGGAGGAGGAGGAGGAGCAGATTAACGGAGCTCCGTTCTCCTTCACAGCGATAAAAACGCCCGTCGTGCCCCTCAGCTCGTCTTGCAGGCCGTATCCAAATGGATCTGTGGCACTTTTGTGGAGATTAGATGAAATTTGGAGGTAATGTGATGCGGCTGTGAAGAGAGAGATAAAGCACCATCTGCTCGTCTCTTCACCTTCACGCCCCCGCACACTCCGTCCTCACTTCCTCCCTGTGTTTCCTCTCCTGTAATTGTTCTCTGCATCTCTCTCTCTCTCGTTATAACTCATAATTAAATGCGTCCTTCTCTTTCAAACCTGCACTTCAGGCTGCATAATGTCCCTGGAGTGTGCAGAACTTTCTGTATTTTCTTGAATCATTCCCCTTCATCTCTCACAGACGGAGGTGTGGGCTGCGGTGAATATAACTTCCACCCTCTCGGCTCCGAGCTGACGGCGCTCTGCAGAATCCGGGTGGGCGGTGTAGGTGTTAGGCAGCTTGTTTGTTTGTCTTCTAACCGTGGACGGACGGAGAGCTGCTCGCTGAAAGGAAGTCAACAGGTTAAACTTTGCCGAGTCGCCCTCGTTCATTAATGAAGTCCTGCAGAGAACGCTCGGATTCTCTGCTGGTGTGCGGACGACGAAAGAGAAAGATCCTCCGACTAATGTGGAGCTCAAGTCACACGTCGTGAAGGCGTCTCACAGCTTTCACACTTTTTGACAAAATCTTCTTTAACAAACACGGCAATCAAAATCTGGAAACTGTGACCACTTTAGTCCACCGGGCTCGACTGCAGGAGCTGATCGTGATCCACGTGAAGCACCGCGGCATGTTACGGGAGCGTCTCTCCGCTCTGCTCCGGAAATACATATAAAATGTCTGTTTTTGACGGACAGCACGTCACACAGAAACAGCATCAAGAATATGGTCAATTTTCAAAATAAAACACCCTGCAGACTTAAGATCGTAAGAAAAATGACCAAATCTGAGCCGAACGTGGAGGACAGACCAAAACAGAGTCACAGAGAGTGACAGAGAGTTTTCATGTTGAAAACTCGAAGCACAAAGTTCAGTTTCCTCCTGGAGAGAACGCTTTCAGTAGATGACGTTGAACGTTTGAAGCTCAGCAGAGGTAATTAAAACACTTTTCTCGACAGACATTCATTAGCTGAATTTACACTTTAACACTGAAGAATCTCTCTTCAGTCACTTATAATTAGAATCCAGGACTCTGTTTTTTCTCAGCATGTGGCAGCGTCACATTTACCTGCTCGGCATCGTGAGTCAGTGTTTATCGCTCTCACCTGTGTTCTGTGGAGACGAGCAGCAGATGGAGGAAATGTGGAGCTGACGGATGAACGGTAACTTCAGGAGACGTTTTCTGTCAGACGGGTCAGCCCGCGCTCCTCATCTGGAGTCCACGTGGGAGGACTCGTCAGATTGTTGAACAGCGTCTGAAACCTGCTCAACAACTTTTTGGCCTCAGGTTTGAGTCGACAGTTTTACCGGCAAGTGCCGAGGAGGAGAGACGGAGAGCCTCACCACATCTCAGGCATTTTGGGTAATCAGCGCTGCCTGACATCGCGTTCATACGAGCTGATATCTGACATCCATCCTCCCTACGTGAAGACAAACACATTGATCACAGGTCAAGACTGTGCAAGCACTTAAATAACTCGACATCGCAGACACCTCAGTGTCATTTTCGATCAGCTCAGACAAACTCGTTAAATCGATCGTCTAATCATCTCATTTCTGTCACGCATGCCTTCATAACTAATCCGTTACATCTCCGTCATTCTTTGCAGCTCGTTCGAAACACGATCACATCACACACCGGCTGCTTACAGAGTCGATTTGCAGATCGTAGTGATTATTTCCAAAGCCCCGAGTTATTTACACTCTCTTCTTGATAAGCGCTCTGGAGAACCTTTCTGTGAAACCACTTTTTATGTTTCATCATCTTTTTTTTTCCTTTTAAAGATTCTTTGAAGAACTGACTGCTGGTTAAGTCGAACCTTTGCAGCAACCAACAGGTAAAAGGTTCACCTGTGGCATCAAGAACCACTAAAAGATTTAAAGACAAAGGCGACAGAGTCTGTAGATGTTTGGAGTTTGTAGTTTTTTATCCGCAGGCTTGTAGTTTGTCCTTTTTATCAAAACAGAGATTTTCTGACAGCTAGTTCATGTTTTTATTGAAAATTTGACCAGAAGAATTTCATGTCTGTCCAACTTTGACTTTAACCTACAAAAAAATAAAATATATGGTTCTATTAACTTGGAGCAAGAAAAGCAGAAGTCATATTTAACAGGGAAAGCTGGACTGTACGCCGAGTTCATACTGCAGCAACACTTAACTTCTTTCTCTTTCTCTCCTGCAGCCAGTCAAAGAGAAACCTCAGCTTGTTTAAAAGCCAAACTGTGAAACTAAACAACATTTCTAACTGGAGGTAAGACTCCTGCCAAGACCCCCGCTGGGCCCGAACAGCTCTGGATCCCTCTCATCTTCTCAGTGGGCTCATGAAAGAGTAAATACTGAAGAAGAAGAAAGTGGGATTCTTAAAATGCTCCGGCTGCCTGTGTGAGTTAAGACTTCTGTGACTTCTACCTGCCTGAAATGTACCTTCAGTTTACGGAGACTGACTTTCCGTCCTCTCGTCTGCTGAACACACAGTCTAACAGAGACAGGAGTGAAAACAAGTTGTCTTCAGCTGCCATCCTTCACGTCAAATCTGATATTTGCCTCAGAGCACTTCATTGACTGAACTCTGAAAGATGCATCGTGCTTCAGTGGATTCCACCTCCACGTCTTTTACCTTCAAACTCCAGCAGAGCTCCTGATCTTTGACCGAACAGCCACATTCAACGTGTTGGCTAATGTTTAAATGAGCATTTACCGGCTGTTGCTTAACCTGCCTGTCTAACATCCAGCGTGGCTCCGGTCACGCTAACAAATATTTCAGCATACCCTTAAATCCCAACCGGAACATCTCACCTCAACCCTGACTTGGTTTGTCTCCACGTGGCTTCAAACCACCAGAAGTGTTGGATCAGCTCCGTCAGGTTGTCTTGAAGTGACACACCTTTAATGTACTGACAGTGGATTGTCATCACTTGTGGACACCTCCAGAAACACCCGTCAACTCACTGATTTGTTTCCAGCTCGCACAACAGTTCAACTCTCTTCTGTTCATTCATTCAGTTTGAGCAGAGCAGACGACGAGCTGAGTCATTTTAATCCTGTACGAACAGTAAATGCATCGTCACGACAACAGTTCACTAATAACTCTAATGTCCACTCTGTCAGCTCTTACAGAAGTCGGTCATTCAACTCCACGAGTGCCAGAATGAATTCATGTTGACTTGAAGGTGTGTGTGTGGTGTTCTTTCAGGGCCACAGCAGAGCGTCTTGTGCAGCCTCAACTCAAGACCTTCCTCATCAGGCGGCGGGGATTTAATGTTAACAGGTACAAAGATACCATTAGCAGAGACTCTGCTTTCTGCTCTGCCTGCAGGCATTTGTTCCAAGTGACCCAGCTCTGGTATTTAGGTCAGAAACAGACTTTTCAAAGTGGAAGAAATCTTTGTGCAAGGAAGGCTTTACAGATCAGTCTAAATCAGAGCAACACTGAAATGCAGCGTGTGCCTGGAAGCAGCATCGAGCGATTATTCAAACCAATTCATGTTCTGTTAAGGAGAGGGGAACTCGGAGAACCAGCGATGAGAACGACTGCAGAGGTACTGCCTCCCAGAAAACATCTGAAAGAGGTCACAGAGGACTCAGTGAACGCTTCTGGAAATGCAACAACACAGGATGAGATATTGAAATGTTCAGCACAGATGGTACAAGCTGACATAACTGGGAAGTTAAAGAGGATCAGGATCAGAGCTTTCTCCGTATTCAGACTCAGCCTTACAGATAGGGTGAAGAGCTCGGACATCCGGAGGGAGCTCGCAGAGCCGCCGCTCCTCCGGGGCACCGAACAACTGGACCCAGACCCAGAACTCAATGGAGGGACTATATAGGCCATCTGGCCTGGGAACACCTCAGGATCCTTCAGGAGAAAGATCAAGCTCATGCTTTTGTAAGATACTCTGACAATGGGACTCATGCGGTTCCTCGTCTTCAGCCCGGTGATCAGGCTTTGAAAGACGAGGGCTTCATCATCATCATCATCATCATCATCATACCCGCCTGGCTGGTCAGGGTTGGTTTGGTATGATAGTGCTGCCGTCGTCTTCTGTGTGCGTTGTTTGAACCTCGTGATTGTGGATACTGTAAAGTCAGTTTGATGTTCAGAGAAGAATCTTTGGCGATCAGCCTCGTGAACCACAAACACTTCACAGATAGTCGGCCGGCTGAACGTCAACCTGTTGGAAAGTCTCTCCTCAGTGTTCAGAGAGCTGCAGACAGTTCTCAGACACAGCTCGTGTCAAATCATCTTCACGCTCAAACTTTGTTTTTCTCTTTCTGGGTGAAGTGCTTTGATTTTCAGTTTGTCTTTGCAGTTCACCTGCAATAATCACAATTAAAATAAAAACTGAAGCAATTAAAATGTGAAGCAAATGACTTCAAACAAGAAGTGGAAGAGAAATCAGATGAAATTTAAGGATAAAAGTGAGGTGAGCTCTTTATTGTTCTGTATGGTGTCTGCTCACAGTGGAGCTGACAGAGATGACGGGAAAAGCTTTCAGAAACATTTCCTCCATCACATGAACTGTGGAGACACTTCTCTAAACCAAACTGAGAAATCATGACGGGACTCAAAGACCCAGAGAGAAAAACAAAAGATCCGAGATGATTTGTGTCAGAGTTTTGGACGGGAAATTAAAAATTCTTCTTGAGTTTGTTTTGTTTCTTTAATCATCAGTGATTCATGTGAAGAATTAAAACCACCTGAGAACAATCACAGACGAGCGAGTACTCTGATGTCTTCATGACCAGAGGCGGGAAAAATCTTTAGATATCAAAGAATCTGAGACATTTCAGCAGCAACCATGAAAATATAAAACTGTTTTTTGTACTTTGTGCTTTGCTCAGATTGTCGTGTGTATTGTGAGTTTGGTATTTACAGAATATTAATAAGAATTATTAATGTTTATATGTTTGCAGCTTCCCAACATTTGTAGCCAAGACTCTGTGTCAAAAGTGTAGTACTCCCTGCAGACTGTCTAAAACCTGGACGTAGTCTCCGTGACGTCCCCGCAGACCGTCTAAAACCTGGACGTAGTCTCCGTGACGTCCCCGCAGACCGTCTAAAACCTGGACGCAGTCTCCGTGACGTCCCCGCAGACCGTCTAAAACCTGGACGTAGTCTCCGTGACGTCCCCGCAGACTGTCTAAAACCTGGACGTAGTCTCCGTGACGTCCCCGCAGACCGTCTAAAACCTGGACGCAGTCTCCGTGACGTCCCCGCAGACTGTCTAAAACCTGGACGTAGTCTCCGTGACGTCCCCGCAGACCGTCTAAAACCTGGATGCAGTCTCCGTGACGTCCCCGCAGACTGTCTAAAACCTGGACGTAGTCTCGGTGACGTCCCCGCAGACTGTCTAAAACCTGGACGCAGTCTGCGTGACGTCCCCGCAGACTGTCTAAAACCTGGACGTAGTCTCTGTGACGTCCCCGCAGACCGTCTAAAACCTGGACGTAGTCTCCGTGACGTCCCCGCAGACCGTCTAAAACCTGGACGCCAATCAGAATGTGTTCACCTTCCTACAAACGCACTCAGCTTTCCCTTCTTATCCTCAGTCGTGTGCTGAGCGTCTGCATGCCTGCAGGACTGATTCAGCTGCAGCACATCACAGATCCTTTTGTTTAATGGATTGTCAGTCTAACGGATCATGATGGGATAATTTCAGACAAACGCCTCCTGTCTGGCCTGTAACTGCTGCAGACAGTAAAATCCCAGCTGCAGTGAAAAGAGGAGCTTTTTGGAAATGTCACTGCTTTGACACTGAAAGGGAAATGACCCGGCACAGATAAATATCTGTTCAAACCTTTTTATTATTTCCAATCAACGTTTTCAGTGAAAGCACATGTTTCAAATTGGCTGGATGGGGAACGTTTGTCCAACGTGAGCAGAACAAATAAAAAATGTTTAAGATGCAAATCACAGTCGTGTTTTCAGAACCAGCAGTCAGCACAGAGACAGATCAGCTGTTCAGACTGTTCATAGAGCTCAGTGATGGAAAGTAACTTATTACTTTTACTCAAGTACTTCAGATCACTTTGACGTCCACGGTATTTAACGCTTTACTTTATATTTGATAACTTGAGTTGCTTTGCAGATTCAGACAAACTATAATCAGTAAATAAATGAACTGGGTAACGACTTTGTTGATCCACTGGTGAACTGTCACCTGGCAGGATCTGCGACATTAAAGGTTGATTCTTTTGCTCAGACTACTCTGGATAAGTACGTCTGCACAGGATGTTTTATTTTGAAAATTGACCGGGTTGGCTGTGTCATTTCTGTGTTTGATGCTGCTGGTCTGATTTGGATGTAAGCAGCAGCAGCAGCAGCAGCACAGAGCTGAGATGAATTCTCAGCTGAGCCGAGCGGCGCGACGCTTCTCAGACGCTTCTGACCGAATCTCAAGCTCCGTCTAGAACGACCACGATCAGCGCCGGCGGCGTCGCAGCTGTGCCTGGAGGAATAAAGCGAGCTTGTACGTGTTGATGCTGTGAGTAAACTTTCTACACTGTGGTATCCAATTTTACTTCAGTGAAAGAACTTCACACACAGTAAATACTGGACTTGTACATGTATTTGTATTTGTTAATATCATCTGAAATTTCCTTTAGCTAGTTCTTCTCTCAGGGCTCCTCATTAACTCACTTGTCCCCTTTAATTAGTGATTTGTTCTTCAGTCCACTTCACTTCCCCTCGCCTCTCCTTATAGATCGCTCTGATTTCATCGTTTTAAACATACATTGCTCTCTTACCTATGTGTGTCATCCTGACATCTTAATTGTTGCACTATCAAACACTCCTCTGCAGAAACACGACGGCAGGAAGCTGGAGGGGGCTGAGCTGCTAATGGCCTGCATGACAGAGGTGATAAGCAATAATTGTATCATCAGTTACAATAATGGAATGGTAATGCATGAAAATATATGTATGTGAAATGATTTCAGCCCAGAGGGAAAGAGGACGCACACACACACACACACACACACACACACACACACACACACACACACACAAAGCCGCCTGTGCTGGATGTGAGTCGCTCTCATAAAACCAAAATGGTCTGATGAAACGTTGTGAAATGAGCGCAGTTAAAATGCTAACGACGCTCTCAGAAACACAAAAGTGAGAGAAATGTTTGGACTCAGACGGCGGAGACAGGAAGTAGTTCGAATGAGAATATCTCAGTGGAGACGAGTTCTGCAGGAAATATGTTCAGACAACACGTTTACTTTTCCCGTACAGTCGAAGGCGTTGAGCTTTTAATACGCACGGCATCTGTAACCACAAATGCCGATGGCAAGAAAACCACCTCGGTAGGCTACTGTATTCCTGCTGACTGCTGGTCTGGACATTGTGCTTGCTGTAATGCATAGTGGCGTGGATGTAATACATATTCTCTGTTGGCTACTGTAAACGTCATTCATGCGATAAGTCCTTCCATATCTGACCTGTTTTTCTTACGTTAATATTTCTTTGAACTAAAAATCCTCTGAAGCTCTCTGATGAAGTAAACGAGCTTCTCTTTAATACTGAAATCAGCCGCTCCAATATGTCAGTGAACAACTGAAATCGTATTCACTCTTGTTCACACTGATTTAGAATCATAACACTCCTTAAAGGTAATAAATGGATAAACTGATGATGTGTCGACCGTCAACATTTTCATAGTTTCATTCCCGCCGTGCCAATCTAATCTGCTGCTGTTTGTCAGACGAGATGCTGCTGTCACATTAATTTGCTGCAGTGGCGGAGAAACACGTGAAATTGAGTGAGTAATAAAAGAATCACGCCATCAGCCGACAGACAGACAGAAGTGATACCGACACAGAACTGGGACCAAAGAGAAGCAGAACCATTGGAAAATGAACACAGCAGCTCCTGAACAGTTTCTTCACTCTGTCATTATCAGAGTGAATCAACACACAGAAAAGAAATAAACCACACATACGTCATTACGTTGATATCTGTGATTTAATTTTGGTTATGTAAATCCTTCGTTCTCTGCG
Source organism: Sciaenops ocellatus (assembly GCA_033000465.1). Lineage (NCBI taxonomy): Eukaryota > Metazoa > Chordata > Actinopteri > Sciaenidae > Sciaenops > Sciaenops ocellatus. The sequence goes on from CP136888.1 coordinate 33,181,518, forward strand.
TTGCTGTGCGGCGTATTAATCGTCTGAGATTCTCAGTTGGAGTCATTCACTTGCACTGAGTTCAGTAGCCTCAGCGACTCGTTTCATAATCAATAGTTGTGGCCACAGGCAGTCCTTTAATTAGCTGCTTGTATTTACTGCATTGTGTTGAATCCCCTCAAGTGTTTTGATTGAACCTGATTCAAAAAACAAAAAAAACATAATGTGGCTGAAATGACTTGAAAAACAATATTTTCTTACAAAGCGTGACGCCTCCCGAGGCCGTGTCCGATTGATATTTCTCATTTTACAATGACAGGCTGGATTTGAAAATGTTCAATCAAACAGTGTGTGGAAGTAAAATGACTTTTTTACCGTTTATTATGAGACGACAGGAAAATGTGGACGATTACAGTCAGACAGCTTCATCCTCTGGGGATCATGACAGTCTGAGCATGTACATTATATCACCATCTTATTGAACCACTTCAAGGTTGTAACAGTCTGCAGAGTGTAACAACGAGTCTGTGGGAACATCACGGAGACTACGTCCAGGTTTTAGACAGTCTGTGGGGACGTCACGGAGACTACATCCAGGTTTTAGACAGTCTGTGGGGACGTCACGGAGACTACGTCCAGGTTTTAGACAGTCTGTGGGGACGTCACAGAGACTACGTCCAGGTTTTAGACAGTCTGTGGGGATGTCACGGAGACTACGTCCAGGTTTTAGACAGTCTGTGGGGACGTCACGGAGACTACGTCCAGTTTTTAGACAGTCTGTGGGGACGTCACGGAGACTACGTCCAGCCAGTGCCTGCTTCTGCTGCGAAGTTGGACATTTTAACATGGGGACTTACGGAGACTGACTCACTTCTGGAGCCAGCCTCAAGTGGACATTTGAGGAACTGCAGTTTTTGGCACTTCCTGTGCTGGCATCACTTTCCAGCCACGGAGGTTGGCACTTGGTTGCACCATGTCTCTACTTTAAATGTTTAACACGTCGATTGTTCATTCATCCTCGTTGACAACTTGTTGTCTCGTTTAATTCATATTGCAGACGTGTCGTTGTGCTGTACGTCTACTTCCATGTACAGTTTGAGTCACAGACGTGCAGCTGGACTAAAAATATCTGTGCATCAAATCAAATCAAAGTGTAGCATCCAGACTCTGTGTGATTGCTTCCTGTTGGCCTGACCGGTCAGCCTCCCCTGTGTGATGTGGTGTAATGAGACAGGTAAACTCGTGTTTCTTATCTATCACCACACATTTCAAAGAGATGAGGAGGAGCTGAAAGTCGGGAGAAGATCCAATTTTGAATCAGCCAGGTTGCTGCCACTCCGCCGCCTCTCTCCTCTGGCAGATCTGAGGAGCAGAGGTTTTAAAATGCTAATCCCGTCGACCTTGAAGCCCTGAGGCGGCAGCTGAACTAGCGAGGCACATCTCTCCTGAGCTTCCCGTCAGTCAATAATCAAACAAACAGGCAGAACCTCCCCGTACGCCTCCACAAACCTCCCCACCAATGATCCCAGAGCACACACACATGCCACAGGGTTGCATCAACACCCCCTTTAGCCATTTGTCTCGGGAAACACACACAGCGTGTAAACACACACTTTAACCTGCACACACTGTTTAAGTGGAGCGTTTGCATGCAGTGTGCGATTTGTCACGAGTGACTGAACATGTTAGCTAACGAATGGAAAACATCCCGACTTGTAATGAGCCGTGGTGGAAGGTGTAACAAACACACAGAGACTGAAGCGTCTACCTGGTTCAGTCCACAGGTAGCTAACAAGTTCCTCATTTAACAAGTTCATTCAGTAATTAACATTAACAGAGTGTTAAAAAAATTAACTGAGTGGCATCGGCAGCCGTCACGACTGTCAGGACGTCTGAACTTTAGTAACTTGGTCCCTGAATTGCGTCCTTGGTATCGGAGAGTTGGACCTGGTGCTGCTCAAATCAGGATCATCCAGCTCTTCAAGAAGCTAGAAGGCGATGATGGGCGATGATGGGCACGCCTCACCAGCAGGAAAAGGGAACCACACACCTAGCTCAGCATACAAAAAAACTCTACAAGAAAAGTTAAACACGATCTGCAACAAAAAATGAGGTTTTGTCTGTAGACCCAAACTTAGCGCTAACAGCCACAGCAACAGCACAAAGACGCAGAGAGTCACACACAGGTGTCCTTAACGACCCACAGGTGTCCTTAACGACCCACAGGTGACCTTAATGACCCACAGGTGACCTTAACGACCCACAGGTGACCTTAACGAGCCACAGGTGTCCTTAACGACCCACAGGTGACCTTAATGACCCACAGGTGTCCTTAACGACCCACAGGTGTCCTTAACGACCCACAGGTGTCCTTAACAACCCACAGGTGTCCTTAACGACCCACAGGTGACCTTAACGACCCACTGTATGGAGGGATGTGACCATCGCTGTGTCTCAGTCCTCGTCCTTCCACACTTACCCTTTGTTTTTTTGTGTGTTTGATTACATTTTTATTGAAAATGTTAATTTCCAAAATCAATCCAGGTTTCCATTTTCACGCTCAGTGTGAGCGTAGATGTTATGTTTTGGTCGCAGTGATTAAAATGTTTGAGGTAAGACAAATGTAATCAGTGTCTGCCTAGCTTGTGAGGACGATAGGGGCTGAGCCTTTGAGAAGATTTGCCATGCGTTCCCTGCAACATGTCCCAGAAGTCCTCCTCCTCTGGGACTCGAAGGACCTCGTCAAAGGTCCTCGAGATCCCCGAGGTGTCTCCACAATTCCAGGGTTAAAAGTTTAGTTCTCTCATGGGCCGGCTAAAAGCCTGAGTCGTCCCTGAGGAGACGGATGAAGCACAGCGCCGGATGCCAGCCACAGTGAGTCCTGCCAGGCTGGGAGTTCCCCGGAGGCAGCTGTGGTGAACAGCCTCACCTCACCTCATCCGACTGCTGCCTGAAGGCGGGATGGATGAAGGGAGAGTGATCCTCTGCAGAAAGAGTGAATCTAAAGAAAGAATGAAGCCTTGAGTCGCGGCCAAAGTGGACACAAGATTCAGTTAAATGGTCCATTTGGCACGAGAACAGAGAGCGGCTGATTGATGGTGGTAACCTTCACCGCCCCGGATCGATAGCTCAGCACTCTGCTTCCATCAGCTGTACGAAGCCGTCAGACACAGATGAAGCCGCAGCGACATCATAATTAGCCTTCAGATTATGGAAATCCTCTCGAACAATAAACACTCGCTCCCTGAAGCACCTTTTTCCACAGCGATCAACATCCGAGGCTGAATTTTAAAACAGCGTTAATCTGAGCTGCTTAAGCCTCACACACACACACACACACACACACACACACATTATTACTGCCAGTATGTTGCTTATTTAACAATATATTAAGGATGGTTTGAATTGTGGACAATGGAGGACCTGTCTGTAACCCCTGAATTACACAGTCTGTTTTGGTCTGTTCTGCTTCATTTCCCATCAGGAGCGTTTGTGAAGTGTTTTCCCTCCAGACTTTCTTTCATTTCATTTTTCTTGGTTTATGAGCTTCGACCATGAGTAACTAGGCTACGATCAGAAGGTTGCAAAAACCGCCGTGGATTCTCCACAGAGCAGAGCGAAGAGGCACTTCTGATGGACGCGATCAGCTCCGCCGGCCATATGAGATTTTTTTTTTTTTTATGGCCTTTTTCAAGCTTTTATTGGATAGAGACAGTCGAAGAGTGACAGGAATGTGGGAGAGAGAGAGAGATGGGGAATGACATGTAGCAAAGGGCCACGGGTGGGAATTGAACCCGGGCTGCTACCAAGCCTTCGTACATGGGGCGGACGCTCTACCAACTGAGCTAATCAACGCCCCAGGCCATATGAGATTTAAAGTTTGCCTGCACGCCGTCTACTGTTTCTGTTCTCATTAAATATTTGCTGAGCCCAACTTCTGGAAGAACCTGAAGCCCATATCATTGTTGTCATCCATGTTTGTTTGTTGAATTCCAACGTTTCTTGGTAGCAGCTGTGAATCAGTGCGAACCATTGGCAGCCCACCTGTGTGAGTTCAGTGAAGGACTGAAAACGAAAGATGTCTAATCAGCTGAAGTAATTCAAATCACCTGTGTATGCAGGACTTTTATTTTCTGCTCTTCTCTTTTGTTGTTGTTGTCACCACAGACAGGAAAAGCTTACCACAGGAAATGGTTTTACGTGTATTCCATTGTTAAATTTCACGTGGAACATGTGATTTGCACGTTAAACATACATTGCACATGAAATGACGTGTGAAGCCCATGGGACATTACATGTTAGAACAATCAGTACCTGGTTGGTAAACTCAAGGCCCATCTTTTGCTTGAGCTTTATTTATTTATCTATTTATGTGTACATGTGTTATCACGTTTCCGTGTCTACAAACATGAAATTCACGTGTTCTTTCTGTAATTAAAATGCCCTTCAGTGCAGGAGTTCTCAGCATATTGTAAAAAAGTCTCCCCCATCTCAAACATTGTGCATCGATCTTTGTTCTTCTACGTTAGATCTCATCACAGAGCTGCTGCTAATAATCACAGCATACATGAAATGCAGAACAATACGGGCGAAAAACATTCCACAATCCTCGTCACTATGTGTGCTCGTCACCATGCTGTAAATGGACTGTACTTCTATTTCTCCTTTCTAGTCTTCCGACCACTCAAAGCTCTTTTAGACTACATATCCCATTCACACCCATTCATACACTGATGGCATTAGCTGCCATGCAAGGTGCCAACTGCTCATCAGTTTTAGGAGCTAACCTTTCACACACCGATGGCGCAGCCTTCGGGGTTCAGTATCTTGCCCAAGGACACTTCGACATGCAGACTGGAGGAGCGAACCGCCGATCATCTGATTCTGATCATCCGATGCTCTGTCCGAGCAATTGTTGTAGTAGTGGTGAGTGAAATTCTGTGTGTCGAGTGTTGCTGCTGTCTCAACTATCCAAAAGGACATCCACCCTCTTGTCTTACAGGCTAGCAAAGATTTGCCTGCAGCATGTCTCAAACGTTGTGCTCCAGCAGTTTGCGTGAAATTGGTTTCCAGTCTAAATCCAGATCCAGTTTATCTGCTGGTATTTTATTGTGATGAAAGTTGCATCGTGCAGCTTTAAAATCAAACGTCTGTAATGGAGTGAAACAAAGAGTCTGTTTCAAAGAGCGAGGCAGAGGGAGGGAGGCCGTACAATTAGAAGTAAATGTGCTTTAAATCCGAGAGTAACATCTGCAGCTGACAGTGTGTTCATGATTTCAGCTGCGTAGCTGCCGCTCATTGCGCCGTGTTTGCTTTTCCGCCTGCGGCACACGTGAAGACACTTATACGATGCTTTGTTCCATGCTGTTTCACCGGGAAGCCACTTATTCTGTCGACACGACTTCCCAATAACACGAGAAGACAAAAGCTTTTCTGAGACGCAGCAGATTTTTACTGCCGTGATGAGAAACATGGAAACATGTAAACATTACAGTGTGTGAAGAACAGCAGACAGCAGGAGGACGAGAGTGCAAGAGATAAAGACAGGTGGAGGTATATCATCATGATCTAAAGCTGTTCTTTAAGAGACGACCTTGAGGAAGTAAAGAGGATGATAAAGGTGAAAAGATGAAGATTAATAAAGGCACATAAAGGCATGATATCTACCGTTATCAAGTACCACCCTCTGGGTAGTTACTGATTATATGTAATCAGTATCTGCAGAGCTGTAGTGAAGACGACCTAAACCAAGACCAGAGTGTATCGAGGCTGAGACAAGGCCGAGACTTTGAGGGGTTCTCAATTCCAGTTCAGCCATTGTTCACTTAGCAGAAACATCTCATCGCGTCTTTGTGAATTGCAACCATGTCAAGCATTAGCGTCAACATTTGACGGCTGCCGTTTTCTCAGTGCTGGTGGTCCCTGTCCTTCAGGGACCCTGTAGACAAAATGGAGTCCACTGAGGACGAGAGGTGTCCAGAGTTCAACACTGAACTTTCTGACCATTATGAGTGAAACCGTCCAGGTACACTGACTTTAGACTGAACTGACACACTGAGTGTGAACGCACTGATGGACGAGGACTGACGCCTCATTTCCACCGGGGACGTAACGGCCGTGGAACGGCTGCGCCGCGGTCACCGGAGCTGATCGCTGCCACTGTAATCAATGTGTAACGTCTCAGCAGCGGCTCTCCGCTCTGCAGCGCAAGCATTCCGTAGCACTTCTATTTTTGACGGAGCCGTTGCTGATTCGCGTCAAGCTCAACAGAGCAGATTGCACCAGACAGGAAGTCCGACACAGAATCAAAGTAATACACTTCCGCCCCCTTTCAAAATAAAACACAATACGCAGTTCATGTAGCCTATCACAACGTCACATCAACATTACGCCATGACCGGTGGCACCAGGTCAGCTGTCAGTCGATCAAAGGGTCTCAACATGGACGACGACAGAGTAATTGTTGAAGTGGAACAACACACAATAATTTATGACACAACAGATCCTTTTTATAATCTCTTCCACGTCAGAGAAGCAAAGTAAGCTGTTTGTTGTTGTTGTTTCCACAGTTTACCACGGGATCTCGCGGTTTCGCATACGTTCAGGATTGTCGCGTGATCTCGCATGAATAGGGCTGGCTCGCAAGGGAGCGCTACGCTGCCGTTACGCACCCGGTGGGGATTGACACTGGGCAGAGGACGGAGCCGTTCCGCGGCGCAGCCGTTTCGCGGCGCTTACGTCCCCGGTGGAAATGAGGCGTGAGACACAGCGATGGTCACACCCCTCCATCAAGTGGGTCGTTAAGGACACCTGTGGGTTGTTAAGGTCACCAGTGGGTTGCTAAGATTATCTGTGGGTCGTTACGATTACCTGTGGGTCGTTAAGAACACCTGTGGGTCGTTAAGATTACTTGTGGGTCGTTAAGGTCACCAGTGGGTCGTTAAGGACACCAGTGGGTCGTTAAGATTACCTGTGGGTCGTTAAGAACGCCTGTGGGTCGTTAAGGACACCTGTGGGTCGTTAAGGTCACCAGTGGCTCGTTAAGATTACCTGTGGGTCGTTAAGAACACCTGTGGGTCGTTAAGGTAACCAGTGGGTCGTTAAGGTCACCAGTGGGTCGTTAAGATTACCTGTGGGTCGTTAAGGTCACCAGTGGGTCGGCAGGGACACCTGTGGGTCACTACAGTACACTGACTTAAGACTCAAATAGAAAGTGTAAGTCTGGAAGGATGAGAACTGAGACACATGATAGAAGACCATGACAGTAAAGAACCTACTTATTTAGCAAATGTTCACCAGATCACTTTGAGTGAGGCCGTCTGGAGACTGCAGAAACTCTTTGTGGTTTAGGAAGTTTTAGAACAGAACATTTGGCTGATATCTTCCTCCCAGTTAGCCGCAGCTTCTTCACGGTCTCACTCACTTTCTTGGCTGCTATGTCTTGTGTTGTTGACCTTGATGATGTTGATGATGAAAAATACTGATTTCTTTCCATAATGATGAATTTCCAAAGATCCAGATCGCTGACCTGGAAACAGGCATGCTATGGCTGGATATTAGACGCCTTCTTCCAGAGCATCACTAAACCAAACACCTAAGTAAGTGTCGCATTGTGGTGTATCAGTGTGAGGCTCTGTGCAGACTGTAGCAACACATTTCCTTGGCAGGACAATAAAGACTCACTTGAATGTACACACAATCATCCGAGTGTGTAGGTTAAAGCTTACTGTTCTCCTCCTCCCTCATCGTGTTGCAGACAGGACCTCCTCATCTTCAGCCTCCTCGAACAGCTGGTGATCATGAATCTGTCTGCAGAGATGAAACAAAGTGCCTTTGTTTGGCATCTTAGAGATAATCCTTAAAGAAAACTGTGACTACATTATACTTGAAGTTCCCCCTCGTGAGACTTTTGCAGTCATCAGAGTTTTTCTTTACGGTTACTCACCGATGAGGTCACTTTCTGTCGCCAGCTGAAGTTCGGGAAAACTTCGGACTTGGAAAAAGACTTATTGCTGCTGGCAGTCCCACCGCAAACTTTATTGTTCTCGCTGTGGTAATGATTCAAATGCAGCTTGTCAGGGAAGATATTTATGTCGGTGTTACCTGAGGACAAGGAAACGTCTTCCTCACAGAGAGCACACAGCACTAAATCCACAGTGACACGCTGTAGGTTTATATTGTGCTGTACGTGCATGATGCTGCACTCACAGAATACAATCCAATGAAGCACGTGGCAACGAAAGAAAATGATTTCAGCAGGTCTGTTTTAAAGACAAAGAAATGAACAAAAAAACAAACAGCTTCCTCTCTGATTTGAATGATGATATGAGATGTTTGTAGCTTTTTAAACTGAGATTGATTCGACAAAAGTCACGTCGACCCGGTCAGTCCTCCCTGCCGGCTCTTCGGTGAACTCTCTCCCAGAAAACAGCCTCTGTCTGGGCAGTGAGAGCCGGGTCAGTCCCTCTGTTTACTGATGGTGATGATGTGATGATGAACTCTGCACGGTGGGTCAGGATCTCCCTCACAACACAACCTGACAGAGGAAACTGGGTGGAAACCCGCCAAAATAAAATCATAGATATCAACGTGATGATGTATAGTTCTGCTTCTGGTTGTTGATGACAACTTTAACTATCTACAACACAAAATTCAGGATTTTATTTAACGTGTTTTGCGCTCTGGGGTCTGGAGGGTTAAAGTTGGGTTCACTAAATTGCCGTGGAGCTTTTAGGTAAAGTTCAGATTTGGGAACGATTACACAAAAATTTGCAGAGATTGAATCTGCAGTACATTTCAGAAAGTGTGAAGACAGGATTACGTTTTACGTCTTTCACCAAATCTAGATCTTCTCATTCAGCTTTCATTTTGTCATCACACACGTCCACGAGGTTTTCACAAGCCGTCCTCTGATGGATGTCTGTTTCTCTTCCAGGTTCTCGGGCAGCGGCTGATGGACTCACATCAGGAAATAATGGCGGCTATTTCGGTCATCAGGAGTCTTTAAAAACCCTCAAAGAGCCGTAAATTAGAGCTGATGACCGGTGTGCTGGTGATAGAGTCTGGTAATGCGCTGCAGGCCAGCGGCCGTGTGAAGCTCTGCTAAATGCTAAATGCTGAAGTGTAGCAGTAACAATAACCATATTCACCATCTTAGTTTAGAGTGTTAAAAACATTTGTGAATTAGCATTAAACCCAAAGAACAGCTGAGGCTGATGGGAAAGTCTTCCCTTCACTGACAATAGAAATATTCCTGTTTTATGTATTTTCACTTTTTCTGTACACGTTTGACGACATTGTTCAGTGACTACACTTACATTTATACATCTCGTATAAATCAGTGTTTGTTGTGATGTGTTGTGTCAGAGTGTAATCCCGCTGTGGTAAATATGTTTAGCTGTACTCGAGTATTTGTTGGTACTATTAATTTTATAATTTGGCCTTTGTTAGAGTTCAAAGGTACCATAAAATGAATTTTTATTGTTTGGATATCATTTATTTGAACTGTAACACTCTGAGCTGGTTGATTATAGCACATGCAGAAACCAATTATCTTGTATTACACCACTATATTATCTTATATCTGCTTAAAAACACATAATATGACTAAAGCCAGCATACTGTTTTTGATTACTGAGCCCAATTAGCCAAATATCACACTCATTTTTTTTCAGTTTTTTAAAGACAGAATTCCCACTCTATCTGCTACACACGTCTTATTTTTAATGAATTGAAAATGAAAATGAAAACACTATTAGCTACTTTGCGTATTGCTAGACTTTAATAATGTCGATTCATTTGCTCTCATGACTTTATTCAAAAACTAGCGAGTCGACAACTTTGCTAACAGCCAAACATCAACAAGGTCACCAACAGCAGACATAGCAGCCAGCTAATATTACTGACTAGTCCAACAGCAGTCAGCCCAGCTCGGCGTCTGTCTTTCAGCCTTTTATTTCACCAAGCTCTCACCAACCACTAAAAGTCAGTCCCAGATTTACTCTTGTCCGGCGGCTTCTTGCTCGCTCACTCTCTCCTTTTCTCTTCTTAGCTTCCTCCGTCAGCGTCCTCTTCACTCTCTTCTCCTCTCTTCTTCTTCCAAACACTAACCTCTAAATTGCACCGGGCACGGCTCGCACAGTTATATTTGTGTTCATATGTTCGTTTTCATGTTTTGGTACTGACTGATTTTACATTCTTCATCTGTGTTGGTTTCTCTTGAGTCCAGCTGAGCCTCCAGTCTTAGTAACAGTGTCTTTCTTTCAGCCATAGACCAGCATGCAGTGCAGCTGCAGCAGGTTGTGTTTACATGAGTCAGTTCAGGTTCATCAAATGGTTGTAACTTCATTAGTTGAATTACAAACCGATGATATCGCAGAGTGAGTCTCCTCAGGTGGGTTGGTACTTTGAGTAACTCATTAAGACAGTTCGTTCAGACAGTGTGTAAATACAGGACGATAACATTCACCTCCTCGAGTGTCTCTATCTTAAACTGCTGCCGTCTTCCTCCGTCTGTCTCTGCACACCTCTTCAGATCTGTCCTGCCTGCGCTCACCCACACATGTGGAGAAGACGTTTTGACATTTCTGTGTCTGTGAGGGCGGCGCTGCGTTCGTATTGTGTGAAAAGAGGCCAACAGAGTGGAAATACGAGCAGGCGGAGCTCCCACACACAGAGTTTCAGTGGGGTATCACAGCCGTGACCTTTCTGCTCCTTCCAAACCGCCGTGGTGACGACAGGGCGATGAGCGGCTTTCAGAAAAATCCATGCGGGGAAAAAAAGGACAAAAAAAATCAAAGGACCCCTGACAAGTCGGGAATAAAAGAAAAGTGCTTTCTTTCAAGTCGTACAATAACCACACGAGGCCACGGCATTAACATCCAGAGCGGTCACAATGCACTCACTTCACATAAAGGTTAACAGAGTGTTTGTAACAGTCAGAAGTTTGGTACAGTCCAGAGGGAATCCTGTTATTTTCTCTAATACTGACAGAAAACAAAGAAAAAAAATATAATAAAAGATGGACGGAGAACAGAAACAGATAAAAACATGAGCAGACATTTTGGTCTGGAAGTAAATTATTTACCTTCGATTTTTTTCTTGGTCTGAAGATGAAAATGTTTTAGTCATTTTTCTCTTCAGAGTTTGTGTGTGAGAGATAAATGTCTTTCATGAAGGGTTACTTAATTTAGTTTGTTAATTTAATTAGGATCATCCGTCTCCTGTCGCCCTGTGGACGCTCTCTCAGCATGATCAGACCTTTGGAGAGCGCCGTGACGCTGTGCTGCTATGATGCTTGACACTGGAGGGTTAAGGGTCGGATCAGGACAATTTTGCATGTTAAGCATTGTGGATTGGCTCTTGTAACGGGTCGGGTGGCTGTGGTTCCTGACCAGAACATCACTATCCCTCAGTTTTCTTTGACTTGTTACAGTCAGTCCCACCGGGCTGCGTTCCGGCTGATTGCACCTGTTCTAGACAATGACTGTGATTCCACCAGAAGAACCTTCAAAATAAAACACCGTGATGTGCCCAGATTGTCCAAATTGACTAAATCACGGCTGTGACATGGGATCCAAGGGTTAGGGAACGAGAACTGAGGCCGTCCCCCAAAGGGGAAAGGAGGTGTACGGTCCTTCTCCCAGTTGGTCCCGCTGCCCTGGCCCCAGTTGTGCTGACGGCCTTCGGCTGTAACGCACTGCGGTCCAGTCGTGGTCTGATTGTGACTCTAATGCATCCTTTGTTATTTATAAAAAGTCTATATTCTTTAATAATCAGATATGAAATGTTCAAATTGAACTTCCAAAATCCAATATAATCAAATAAATATCATTAACATATAAAACTAAATATTGCGTGTCTATGGGCAACGTTTCGACCCTTTAATGGGTCTACTTCAGGCCTGGGAACACTAAAACAAAAAAAGTTGGCTGTTGGCTGGCCCAGTACCCAACCACTAATATATCGGACCTGTCTTGTCTCATCAATGAAAACATAAAAAACTTCTTAATGATTTTATGATTATAATTTTTTTATTATTAGATCTATTTTTATCATCATCATCTTCATTATTCTTGAACGTATCGAACAAAAGGTTGACATGAGGTTTTGATATGGTTTCAAGGTGAAGAACTATCAGAGCTGCTCTGAGACACAATATGAACACATCGTCCACCGCTGTCGGAGCCCTCTGGGCCTCTTTTTGGATCCGAGTTGCTGTTTGCACAGATTAGTGTCGAGCTGTGAGTACATCACATTCATATTGGCTTCACGGCTGGTTTATACCACTAATGAAGCTCGTTTGATGACCATGTACGAAACACAGAGGTATTCCTGATGTGTCGGTGCTTAATGGGACGTGGGATGCCACAACCTGAGGGTGAAAATGTATCTTGGTCTCGATGGGGTAAACAAAAAGCAAAGCGCATTAGAGAGTCAGACGTACTCATAGAGCTGGAGTTACATCAGTCCAATTACAGCTGATGCGTTTTGTAGCGACGCCTGGAAAGACCGCTAAACTCTGCCACCATCCAAACAGGTTCTTCTCTTGGATGTGGCTCCAGGGACCAGAGGCCAACATGGGTCCATGTTCTGCACTGGTCAGCTTTCAGTGGACCACACATGCCTCCAGGCCACCACCAATCCTCCACTGGTCCAGATGGACCAACTCTGTGAAGCCTGAAGGGAGAGAGGGGAGGATGATCTGAATCTGTGTGAAAATAACTTCACATGTTGGAGACGTTTATTGATGAGCTGTTTGACATTCATGAAGCAGGTCTTTTATTCTGAAATTTATAACTGAAATCTGACCCAGAGACTAAATGAATGTGTGATTCAGTCATTTCTGAAATACACTTCATTTTATTTTGAAATCTCTTCTTCAGGAAGAACTTCCCCTTCTTTACATTTTAGTGATCACCATCTGTCAACCTGTGAAATGAAGCCAACACAGGAAGTGCTAAAAACTGCAGTTCCTCTTCTTGTCCACTTGAAGCTGGCTCCAGAAGTGAATCAGTCTCCATAAGTCCCCATGTTAAAATGTCCAACTTGTCTGTGGGGACGTCACAGAGACTATGTCCAGGTTTAAGACAGTCACAGAGACTACGTCTAGGTTTTAGACAGTCTGTGGAGGACGTCACAGAGACTACGTCCAGGTTTTAGACAGTCTGCGGGGATGTCACGGAGACTACATCCCGGTTTTAGACAGTCTGTGGGGACGTCACGGAGACTACGTCCAGGTTTTAGACAGTCTGCGGGGATGTCGCAGAGACTACATCCAGGTTTTAGACAGTCACAAAGACTACATCCAGGTTTTAGAAGGTCTGTGGGGATGTCACAGAGACTATGTCCAGGTTTTAGACAGTAACAGAGACCACATCTAGGTTTTAGACAGTCTGCGGGGACATCACGGAGACTACGTCCAGGTTTTAGACAGTCTGCGGGGACGTCACGGAGACCACGTCCAGGATTTAGACAGTCTGCGGGGACGTCACGGAGACCACGTCCAGGTTTTAGACAGTCTGCGGGGACGTCACGGAGACCACGTCCAGGTTTTAGACAGTCTGTGGGGACGTCACGGAGACCACGTCCAGGTTTTAGACAGTCTGCGGGGACGTCACGGAGACCACGTCCAGGTTTTAGACAGTCTGCGGGGACGTCACGGAGACTACGTCCAGGTTTTAGACAGTCTGCGGGGACGTCACGGAGACCACGTCCAGGTTTTAGACAGTCTGCGGGGACGTCACGGAGACCACGTCCAGGTTTTAGACAGTCTGCGGGGACGTCACGGAGACCACGTCCAGGTTTTAGACAGTCTGCGGGGACGTCATGGAGACCACGTCCAGGTTTTAGACAGTCTGCGGGGACGTCACGGAGACCACGTCCAGGTTTTAGACAGTCTGCGGGGACGTCACGGAGACCACGTCCAGGTTTTAGACAGTCTGCGGGGACGTCACGGAGACCACGTCCAGGTTTTAGACAGTCTGCGGGGACGTCACGGAGACCACGTCCAGGTTTTAGACAGTCTGCGGGGACGTCACGGAGACCACGTCCAGGTTTTAGACAGTCTGCGGGGACGTCACGGAGACTACGTCCAGGTTTCAGACAGTCTGCGGGGACGTCACGGAGACTACGTCCAGGTTTTAGACAGTCTGCGGGGACGTCACGGAGACCACGTCCAGGTTTTAGACAGTCTGCGGGGACGTCACAGAGACTACGTCCAGGTTTTAGACAGTCTGCGGGGACGTCATGGAGACCACATCCAGGTTTTAGACAATCTGCGGGGACGTCACGGAGACCACGTCCAGGTTTTAGACAGTCTGCGGGGACGTCACGGAGACCACGTCCAGGTTTTAGACAGTCTGCGGGGACGTCACGGAGACCACGTCCGGAGACCACGTCCAGGTTTTAGACAGTCTGCGGGGACGTCACGGAGACCACGTCCAGGTTTTAGACAGTCTGCGGGGACGTCACAGAGACTACGTCCAGGTTTTAGACAGTCTGCGGGGACGTCACGGAGACCACGTCCAGGTTTTAGACAGTCTGCGGGGACGTCACGGAGACCACGTCCAGGTTTTAGACAGTCTGCGGGGACGTCACAGAGACTATCTTCTTTTATTCTCGAGGCTGCGCTGCAGAATCTGGACTCATCACCTCAGCTGTGTTACAATCCTGAATAATTACACACAGTGGAGTTATCAGTGGCCTTTTACATATCCAGGAAATGATCCAGAATAATATGTGTGAATCTTTTTCAAAGCAAACATTTTATCTGACGTAATAACTGGAATCCTCGTCGGCATGAAGGCCAATTATGGAGCTATAGATAGAAGCAGCGGAGGACAAAGAAGACAAACAGATGAAAGAGGAGAGCAGAATCAGACGCAGGGACAAAGAAATCTTTTGTTTTTCGCTTTGTGAAAAATAAAAAAATATTTATTTCTTTTCTTCTCTAACTGTCCCCGCTTTTGTTCACTGAAGGTTTGAAGTGATGCAATGATTATAATTATCTACAGCCAGGATTTTATACTGAAGCCACAAATACAAAACACACACAAGTATCATGTCGGCTTACAACGTGGAATCATGTTTACTTAATCTACTTTTATGACGAGGCAGTTTTTATAAAGAAAATGTAGGAATATAATTATTAAAGAAACAATATGTCACATATTTACTGTATTAAACCATAAAATGACCACACTGGAAACATGCTCTACTGAAATACAAGCTTCTTGACAACAATTCAATTTTCATTGTTATACAGTTGACACCCAATTCTATTTATCGATCAAGCCTGATGAAACCAATCAGTTAGCTAAACTCCAAGCATGCCTTAAGGATATAAAAAGTTGGATGACCTACAATTTTATGATGTTAAATTCAGACAAAACTGAAGTTCTTGTAATTGGACCCAAGAACCTCAGAAATTCTCTTTCTAGAGACTTAGTTACTTTAGATGGGATCACCCTGGCCTCCAGCTCCACCGTAAAGAATCTTTGTCTTCAAATTTGTCATGAGATAACTTTTATTATGATTTGGCGCGATATAAATAAAATTTAACTGAATTGAATAATACTACAGTTGGTATGTTTCCAGACCTGGGCTCTTCAGTATTTTGAATTTGGACTGCAGTACCTATTTTTAACCTTTAGGTGTCACTGTTACATATAGTTACATATAGTTCCTTAATATAGCTATTAATGATGCACATTGTTTTATTTTAATTTCACAAAAACAACAGTTTGAGTCATAAAAACTTTTAACTCTTCCATTCAAACATTGATTCACATTAAATTAACTTGATTACATTTTATTAAATTCCATGATGAATAAATATTAAAATGCGGTTTCTGTTCTTCACTCCAGAAGTTTCCAGGAATAAAAGTCTTACCTGTGTCTCTTTCTTTTTTGTCATTTGTCTCCTGGGTTGGTTTTGTCGCTGTGAATGTGTCAAAATGCAGCTGTTCCAAATATATTGAGTTTTATTTTTAGACCTTTGTTCTCCAGCTTCAGCTCTCTGTTTTCACATCCATTATTCCTGCCTCCGTCTGTCCTCCCTCCACTTATTTCAGACTGAGATCCGCCTGTCTGAAAAGCTCAAAAGATCTACTGGCCATGATGAGACAAGCTAAAAGCTTTGCTTATCGTGGTCCATCGAATCACCATCCATAATAACCTGTCAGATCATTATGAAGCACAGAGGGCACTTAACAGAGAGCGCTGGATGTAATGGACAGCAGCAGAACAATAATAACTGACATTATGCTTTACTGTGCTGGAAAATATAAGTAAAAGAATCTGCAGAAGACATTTCTATTTTAATGAACCAAACACATATTTTTATCAGATATGATGGAAGAACATTAACAACAAATGAGTTCATTCAAAGACAAAAAGAAAACTGACACTTTAAATCTGAACTAAGTGAAATTTCTGTCTTAAAGTCTCTGTGAAACAAGAAGTAGAGTTCTCTTTATTTTACTGATTTTTACGTGTTCCCTGTAAAAATGGTGCGATAACAGTGAATACAGCAGCCTACTGAGGTGGCTTTCTTGCCGGGTTTGGCTCCTGGCATCCCGGGCTGAGTCAGTTCACTACACGGCTGACCGAGCTAACCACAGTTAGCGGTTCCCTACTTAGCAATGTTTCCATCATAAAGTCTGTAAATCATAGATGACTGTAGCAGCCCTAACAATCACTCATAGACTGGATCAAGCAGGACAGGTTTGACCTCTTGGAGACTTTAAAGAGTTACATGACTTAAAGGTGACATCGAAAATGTCCCCTCTTGGCTTGGCGGTCCTCTGTTGGAGAACGTGTAACGAAAGCAAAGTCCACTGTTGCATATGACTGCAAGTGCACACACAGTCACACACTCACACAGGCCTGTTTCTGTACCTGCTGCTTTTGTTGCTGACACACAGAATAATCATCATTTGAATTTCAAAGCAGCGTGTGCAGGTGACAGGGCTGAGGTTATGAATCGTCCCATTACCGTCAGGATGACAACCACACCAGCCTTCTGCACACGCACACACATACATATTCAGAGGTTTCCACATCCCAAACGTATTTCTGCTCTACTTCCTCTGATACGACCGGCTGTATCTTGGTGTGTAGCAGTGCGCGCATCGAACACACACAGCACAGTGCACGGCTTGCAGGGCACGGATGTCACGGAGAGGTCACGGAGGCTGCTGGCATGTTTTATTTGGCTCGTCATCGGGGACACAGACACACTGTTCTGATGACGTCCTCTATGGAAGTATTTCTGTGCCATCTGAGTTTGAATATGAATTTCTAATACTGAATTTTTTCAGCATCAAAATGAGACTTTGAATTTTATTTCAATGTTAAAATAAATTCAGTGTAAAAAAAAATAAAAATCAATGTCTCAAAATACTCAGTTTTTCAAAATATGACATGTAAAAAAATTCAACATCTCAAAAAATTCAGTGCAAAAAGAACCAGACTGAACATCCGAGTAACCAGGGAGGAGCAATCGATCCCTGTCTCCATTCATCCAGCGTCCAGCCAATCAAGTTACGCTCCGTTGGTCATGTGACACCGACACAGGTAGTAGGATGGCCCAGCCTAACCCAGCCAGCTCACCAGAAGTTGCACTCATCAGCTTTGACTAAACCGGACCGAACCGCTGGTGTTGATACTCGGACCCGACGTCTCGGACCAGCCCGGTCGGGTTTGGTCTGGCAAGCTCGGCCGGTTGAGAACTCTATGCTGTGACGTGGGGCTGCTCTGGTAGCTCACCTGGCAGAGCCGGTATCACCAGGGCTTCCTGCAGTGGCCCAGATTCGAGTACGTTCTCACTTAACGGCACAAATTTCTTATAGGTTTTTATTTTTATGTTTGTACCGTTGAGAGTTGAAGAGAGATTATTTTAGGCACAATCAAGCATGTTGAATAAGCCTATAACTGAGTTTGTGTCTTTGCCTGTAGTGAGAGATTTTTTTGTTGTATAACTTGTATGAAAATGTTGTATAATCCATACAGAGGACGCATACATTAAGTGTCCTCTTTTTTGGAAATCAAAATATGGTCACCCTAATTAAAGTCCAGTAACATTAGCTGTTTAAAACATAATCTTTGTGCTGCTGGTTTGTAATACCCTTCTCACTATTTCTGTGTTGTTTGTGATGACAGGGCAGTCATGGAGATAATATTTTGCAGTCAGCCCGCTGCTTATTGGATTTACTCAGTTCGTCTGGTCAACAAGGTGCAGCCAGTGGTAGCGTCACAAATCAACATGTGAGGTTTAGTATTAAACTTTAATTCATGTACATACGGCTTATTTTACTTATACATTGTAGATGTATTGATGATTAACAAATGTTCTTGGATACAATCCTGCAGAGAACAGAGACGGACAGAATCACTTCAAAATGGAAATGACCAGGTGAAGAGCAGTTTGTTTGAAATGAAGCCCTATGTACACACATTTTGACACGTTGTTGATCTGTACAGGCAAAATCAAAGTAATGATAGTATTGTGTTGAATACCAATATTGCAGACCTTTAAGTCTAAGTTAGTGAACCCTGGAGGAAAGCATCTGATGTTTTGTGTCTATTCAGTAAATGTGTATATATTAAGGTCCGTTTTACTCAAGGCTAATGTTAAATTTGTTTATGAAATGAAAAAAATCTTAATGGGATTTGATAATAATAAAAGTGCTCTTCTAATGTAATTACAAAAAACAGATGAGGTTGTAGTTCATGTTTTATTTATTTATTTATTTTCATCTGTCATACGGCTGTACAGTGCCTTTACTGAGAGATCAGACTCAGCCATGCGTCGGTATACTGTACGTCTGGACACCCCCAAGAGTTTAACATATGGGGATATGGTCATCCATTGTCGCCCAGCTGGTCCTTGCTCAAACTGCACAACTGCAATGTGTTGCTCCCTTTTGTATTTTTCCAAATAGATGAGACTGTGCAGCTGTGTCAGTGCATCTAAAATAGCTGGACAAACAGTTACTTGACTGGATACAGCATTTAAAAACACAAGTTCTTGTGTGCAAGTGAACTCTAAGAAGTCCAGGTCCAGAGGCATGCGTCCCAGAAAATGTTCCAATCGAGAGCGAAGCCTTTCCAAAAGATGATTAAGCAGTAGTTCCTTGGAGAGAAAAACAAAATAAAAAGTAACAATAGAAAAGCAAATCCATGACTGTAACACCTGATGTTTGGAAAGTGCAATTTGTAATAACAATTGCTTCATCAGATACTTGAATAGTTCAAAATCTGGTGCCTGCATTAAAATGACTGCACAGTAACTCATGTTATACCGAGACAATCAGTTATGAAAGGATCCAATCCTCCCTCGCTCACGTCCTAAGGACAGAGGAAAGGCGCCTGGACATGTGTATACTCTGTACTTTGAGCTCTTCCTTTCTTCATTTATAACCTGCTCGTTTCCGTTCTGGCCGGTAGCTGCGTGAAATCTGGTGTCTCTTCTCTCGCGCGCGCATCCGCCCCAATACGCATATAAAAATAAATATTAGGCTGTATGAAAACAATAACTAAGAAAAAAATAATAGACGCGCGAAAGCCAAGTAATGGAAACAAAGCAATATTTCCAGGGACCACAGCTGGCCACAGTGGCCTATAACAGCTGTTTAGGGAGCGCAGTCCGAGAAATAAATACTCAGAAATAACCCATGTTATTATTGTTATTATTATTATTTAAATATGGAAAATGGGATAGTTCAGTCAAAGAGGAGCTGATGAATGCAGCCTCTGGTGAGCCGGCTGGGCCATGTACAAGTAAAGCAGGGAGAGTAGGCCAGCTTAACGGGAGGACTGGTGGGTATAGACTGGTTTTTTTGCTTGTAGCTGTTTGTCAATAGCTGCCATCACTAACTTACAGCAACCACGATATGCTGTCACCAGTTAACACTGTCACGGTTTAATGTACCGTCAGTCGTCATGCCTCAGAACCGAAAGTAAACCCTGCTCACATACCGTTAGCTAGTTATTAACACAGTTTTCACGAACGCCACCTCATTAAAAGTTCAGTTCTCCCTGGTTACCCCAATGTTCAGTCTGGTTCTTTTTACACTGAATTTTTTGAGAAGTTGAATTTTTTTACATGTCGAATTTTGAAAAACTGAATATTTCGAGACAGATTTTCTTTTACACTGAATTTATTTTAACATTGAAAAAAACGTCAGAGGCAAAAAAACGCAGTACTAGAAATTTGATGGTTTTAAAAATTCAAAGTGATTTTGATGCTGAAAAAATTCAGTATTAGAAATTCATGTTCAAACTCAGATGGCACAGAAATACTTCCACAGTCCTCAGTCCTTCGGTAAATTCTGTTTGGACTTTGGTACAAGTTGTTGTCAGAGGAACATGTGGTTCTGGTTATTTTCTTGAATATTCAAAGCACCGTCGGGCCTAACGGGTGAATCACGTACTTGACAGTTCATCATTGCACAAGGTATCTTAAGCTGCAGGTAACCATAGCAACAGTGCTGATGCTCCACACTATTACCTGTTAACTCAGTAGAGAAATGAAACACTCCCTTCCTCCCTGCTCTGATCCCCCCACTGCTCAGCATCTGCTGTCCGTAAGGTGAGGGGATTCAAACCCTCCCACAATAATCAGGTTTGTGTTCCTCCTCCGTTCAGAGATTAACGTGACATAACAGACTCTCACAGGAGGGCCGCTGCTTTACCCACAGACAGAACCACACAACTAATTTAGTCTTTAATTGGTGTTCATAGATTTATTGAAATAACGTCACAGTCAGTCAGCATGTCTGCTTTAGGCCTGGAAGAACAATGTACAGAAATATCTCATCTTTTCAGGGGTAACAGGGCCAGGATCGGGTCGTGGTGGCAGCAGGTTTAGCAGGGCGCTCCAGACGTCCTTCTTCCCAGCAACACATTCCAGCTTCTCCTGGAGGATCCTGAGGCATTCCCAGGCTAGATGGGCTATGTAGTCCCTCCAGCGAGTTCTGGGTCTGTCCCACGGTCTCCTCCGAAGGAAGGCGCCCAAGGGGCATCTGGACACCTGACCCACCTCAGCTGGCTCCTTTTGACATGAAGCAGCAACAGCTCTACTCCGAGCTCCTCACCTCATCACTGAGGCTGATCCCGGCCACCCTACAGAGGAAACTCATTTCGCCCTCTTGTAGCCACGATTTCCACAAATTTACCCCAACACCTCGTCTACACGGACCGGCACCACCAGAACCAACTCCTAATATTCACATCACGGCAGTGGGTGGAAACAAGCTTTTAATCGTATTTTCTTTTGCCAAATTTGTTTCAAAATCTGCAAAGAAATGTTGATCAGAGCAACTTTAAAACTGCAGAACTCCACCGAGCACGGCTCTGTGGTGGTCCACACGGCTTCAAACCCTCCATGTTTAACTTGGTTAACTTGCTGAACGGTGAAACGGAGCTCCAGGTGGACTCACATTTCTTGTCTAGAACAGGCACGATCAGCTCTGACGGCCGTGGTGCAGCCCGAACGCCGGAGGTTGAAGTTTAAAGCTCTCAAAGTTGCCCATGCATCACATTCCTGTCATCACTGCTTTATTGACCTGTGATCTGCTCAGCAGCAGAGGCAACATTTGGGAGAACACAGAGTCGATTTGTGAATTCAAATCATTCAACAATAAGAAGCACAGTAACAGGATTTATATGTAAATCCTCACCGGATGAGCTGCAGAGCTTCAAAGCAGCAGTAAAAGGTCCACGTGAACGCAGTCGTCTTATTTCAAATGTTATCTTTATGTTACCCGGCGGAGGTGAGAAGTAGAGTGATAAATATGCATCAGTGCCTTCACCGCCGCCTCCTCCGTATCTGTTTCCCTCTCTGCATGTTTGTGTTTGACCTAACAGCAGGCGGCGGGGCGGCGTTCAATCATTACAGGTGATAAATATTTAAATCGGCCCTCCTCCGCCTCGACAGAGGCAGCAGGGAAACATTTATCGTGGACGGGAACACGAGATATTTGCTTTACAAGCCCGAGTGCCCCGCTCGCTGCGATCCAACAGTGACGCACACGTGTGTGTGTGTGTGTGTGTGTGTGTAACAAAGATAGTCAGGTTTAATTATCCCTGATTTAGACAAACTGCGGAACAGCTGACTGAGACCTGGTCTTCTTGTGTTAACTGATCTCAGAATTGGATTTCCAGACAGCGACGCCTCCGTCCACAGTGACCTCGAAGGCATCTGAAACTTCAACTCACTGCAGATCATCCAGTAAATATAAATTTCTACTTTACATCCACAGAGAATGACAACACTACACTTAAAAGGACAGTTTGGGTTATTTGAGGTGTAGTTGTGGATGTGAAGTGCTCTGTGAGTAAGTGCCAGTTACACTACCAGTGGTAACCATGGAAATGGTTCAGATATGAACATCGATAAGTGTTAAGTGAGGCGGGCTGAATGATGGTTGCTCAAACAAACCACCTGTAATGACACCCACCTGTCAATCAAAGCGTCCACGCTCTTAATCCTGCATAACTTTAAGCCTTAATATAATCTGAACAGGTGAGTTGTATAAAAATTCACCCTCAGTACAGTTGTCATGAACGGGGAAATTAGCTATAGAGACCAAAACTGTTTTTTGTACCAGGCTGTAAACATGTTTATTTCTGCTGTGAAGTTGCACATTTTAACATGGGGACTTATGGAGACTGACTCACTTCTGGAGCCAGCCTCAAGTGGACGACAAGAGGAACTGCAGTGTTTGGCACTTCCTGTGTCGGCTTCACTTGACAGACATGGAGGTTGCCGCATTTACCTGATACATCCAACGCCCTCCTGTTCATGTCCCGATAACGTGACATGCTCTCTGCTTTGCGGGCGATTCACTGAGTTTCAGCTCGCTGTTCTGGTTCAGTCTCACAGCCTCTGAAGACGACCTTCTGAGCTGGTGAACCTCGTGGAGCTAAAGAGACATGAGAGATATTTCTCTCATGAGGTGGTGGAGACCAAACACAGAGCTATAAGAGGGAACATTGGACACAAACAGGACTCCACATGAAGGACCATGTTAATGCTGCTGGATGCAGAAAATCGTCCACTAACAAGGTGTTGACATTAATGTTGGCTTCATAACTTGTCTGTTGTGGGTTGAACTGTCACATGCAGTCTTTAGTCAGTCTTTAACTCTGAGATCAAAGTTAATCTTTGAAAGGATTAAACATTGTGATTGGCTGTTGACGGTAGTTGAGTGTGACACGTACAGATGAGCGATCTCACCTCATGAAACTGACCCCAGACCTGTTCAAACTGCTGAGATATCTGAGGCGTGGGCGACTCCAGAGTTCAGCGGTTTCAGTGGAAGAGAAGCTGCTGAAAGAAGGAAGCTGATTTTCTGTTTACTGTCAGCTGTGTGTGTGTCTGTAATCCTGGAGCGCTTTTTAATTTCTTCAACCCACACAAGAGCAGCAGCAGCAAACGAGCCACATGAATGTAAATAAATAGAGAAAATCCTCTTTTGTCGGGGACACAATGAACTCATTCTAATGCAATCACACTGTTTTTATCTTGGTTTGAATATCGTCCACAGTCTTGCGTAACCAAACAGCTGTTGAAGCTCGAGCTCAACAATAAGTTGCTTCTTAAACTAATGATCCGCGCTGAGATAAATAGATGAAGATTTGATGAAGAAATGTTGCAGCTAGCGGAATAAAACTTTTGTCGTCTCCGGCAGCCGACCATATGTTCGTTCACACTCGAAATGTATTATCGACTCGGTCGGGAGTTTCGGGCCCGTGCTGTGATTCGAGACTCTCAACAGGAAAATGACGGAGTGATGTTTCATAATGTAAATTTAAACCACAGCGGTGACAGGAGGAGTGATTGATTCGCTCACAGATGGGTCACCTCTGCTTTCAATTTCACTTCATATAATCACAGATATGAATGTTTGTGCTGGCTCCCCTCCGTCCCTCTTCATCCGGATCAGTCACTCGGATGAAGCTGGAACCAGCGGGTAGTAGGATGATACGATCAGTCGCTCCTGCACATGTCACAAATCAATGACTATTCCCCGTAGGCCAAAACTAATACGCAGTTTAGCTCACGTCGAGAAGGTAAATGGAGTTACGACGAGCTCGCTCAGCCAGACAGCAGCTCTTAATCAAATGTACTGAAAGGGAACAGTGGGCATGTAGTGTGCAGCGCCGACAAATGAAATCCCTCTCCGCCTGTGCTCGGCAACAAGAAGTATCAGTTCAATCCAATGAGGATATATTGATTCTGAGCAATTCTCTGTGAATGAAACACAGGAACACGAAACGAGGAGACGTAAACGTTGGCGGTGGCAGGTGAAGATGTTCGACGTGTCAGATTTTCAGGAATGGAACCTCATGTCATGGCGATAGATCAGCTGATAATCATAAAGTAGCGAGTACATTATGGATGAGCGAGTCCACCATTGTGTGTGTGTGTGTGTGTGTGTGTGTGTGTGTGTGCGCGTGTGTGTGTGTACTGGGAGTGGGCGTGGCTTAAACCAGATGTGGGTGGGACTGAATGGAAATGAAGACTACATCCAGGTTTTAGACAGTCTGTGATGTGACACGTTCTCTCTTTAAAGATCAGGTTTGTCTTGACTTCTTGTGTTGCTACACTGACTGAAACTACATCACCGTGTTTCCATCATGTTTCTTTACTCTGAAAGCTGTTCTGCGGCTCTGTCCATATAAAGATGATGAAATAAGAGGTTATATAAATAGTCCATCATTACTCAGCAGTGATTGTTGTCCAAACCTCAGTGGCTCTGTCTTATTGTTTGAGATTTTCAGGAGGATCTTCATCTCCATATTAACTCTGAATAGAAGCAGCAGCACTGCGTCTCCTATAGACACGAGCACCACAGGAGGTTGTTACCATCAATACAGGGACATTGATACATACAGGTACATTAGAACAGAACAAATCAACGCTGTGATGTTTCCTGAAGGAGCTCCCTGCGATGAATCATGAGTCAAAGAGACGTTTTTGTGGAAAATGTTTCAGCTGATGTTCACAATGTTCCAGGACTTATTTTATAAAGTAATTCACTTCTGAATGATGAGTCCATTTAACCTTGAACCGCCGTCCAATTCCACTCCACTTTGTCATTTCCTGCATTTCCCAAAATACCTCCTGAAAACCTCCAGAGTGGAGATTTAATGTGTTGTTTTCAGCCTGGGGCTTTCATGAGTGGGCTGATAGAGAAATCTTTTTTCCAGTTTAGGAAACATGTATTGAAAGTCTCACAAACACACCAACTGATCTGGGACTGACTTTTAGTGGTTGGTGAGAGCTTGGTGAAATAAAAGGCTGAAAGACAGACGCCGAGCTGGGCTGACTGCTGTTGGACTAGTCAGTAATATTAGCTGGCTAACACTTTTTTGAACAAGATGATCCTAAACGGTGCAGAGCAGCAAGAAGTCTGAACGATCTGATGGAGGCTTCGAGGTTGAGTCGGTCTTTTGTACTGCATGAGTTGATTGGGTGACGAGGAGCAGGTGGTGAGGTGATCAGGCAGGTGAGGCCACGCCCAGCAACAGACACAACAGACAGAGACAGACAAAGGCTGACAGATACACGGGAAAAAAGGCCGGGCCTCACTGATTACTGTACAAAAGCACAACTTTAGAACTTTATTCAAACTGGATCAGATTTTATACACAATATATTTGCTGCTTTTCCCTCTGATGCCTGACTGAAAACCTGAACCATTGATTTGAAGGACACAGCCCGGTTTTCAGGCTCTGGTGTTTCATTTACACTCACCGTAGTGTGACTGATTGTTGTGCTAACCTCAGCACACGTTGCTAACTCATGCATAATGCGCATCAATCTACATACCATGAAGTCTGTGTGTGCAGCGGTGTGCAGTGGAAAACAACATGCCCTAAAAGACTCCAGGAGATTCATATTTATTGATTTATTATCATTGTGTTGACTTTCCAGATCAATCCCCTCAAAACAAGTAGGTCAACTGAGCAGAACGCCAAACTTCTGCCGCGTAAAAGTTTCTGTTTTCTCCGGCAAGAGAGAAAAGGTTTGTCTGTTTGAGATAAAGAACCTCAAGGTTACGTTTCCCCGGAGCTGCAGGACCAGTCGATTATCAGCAGCGTGGATCAATCTGTCTTTGAAAATCAATAAAGTCGTTCACACAGCAGGTATGTTCAGTACCGCGGGGTCCTGAGGGGCAGGAAATATGGCGGTTCAAACATAGCTAACGGAGAAAGAGGAGCGCTGCTGTTGAATTGACGGCGTTCCCGAGGGTCTTTTAGAGCAACGTTATTCACCCAGAAAGTCGTTCAGAGGAAGACTCAAACTGTAGCCAGTAGAGACACACAGTGGGATGCTCAGTTTGAAGCTTTACATAAGAAACGTGCTGCTCTACGGCTCAGCACTAACACTGATGGAAACACACTCACCTTCAATATGTGTCTTACAAAGTTAAGGGAGAAGTTTGGGGAAGGTCGTGAGCTGTTTGATATTCAGGCCAAGCGGCGCGGCACACTTTCCGCTGCCGATGGGCACCGACAGCTCGTCATCAGAACCATCCATCACATCAGAGACGGAGCCTTCAGCAGAGTCTTCTGAAGCGTCGACGTCCCTGGAGACGAGACGAGGAGGCACGATCAGTACAGTGAGGTTTACAGTTCACGTGTAGCTCTGTGGGTTCATTCAGTGAGCAGAATATACAAAACACACCTGAAGACAACAAACGAGACAAGACAGTCACTGTGACTGATCGACCAGCTCCTGAGAAACTTCAGACGATTCATAAGGAAGATAAAAATAGGTGAGGTGAGACCAATGAGAATGACTGAGCGCCATTTTGAAGCCAAAAATATGCAGCGCTGGACACCGCCATGTTGGTTGTCCTGCCACTTCCACCTCCTTAATATCAGTAATAATCTAAATATCAGCAAAGACGTGCATCATCAGTGGATCTGAGGCGGGCTGAATGAAGCCAGGTTGCTTAAATAAGCCATCTGTAACGACACCCATCTGTCAATCAAAGCGTCCACGCTCTTCATCCTGCACATAGTTGTCATGAACGGGGAAATTAGCTATAGAGACCAAAACTGTTTTTTGTACCAGGCTGTAAACATGTTTATTTCTGCTGTGAAGTTGGACATTTTAACATGGGGACTTATGGAGACTGACTCACTTCTGGAGCCAGCCTTAAGCGGCTGCTCGAGGAATTACAGGCCGCTGCTGCTGGATGAGACATGCAGGACAGCAATGACAACTAACATGTCAGCTAATGTAGCTAACAAGTCTTAGCGAGTAAGCATAGCAGCTTGTCTTTATTTTTTTTTACAATATTAAAATATATATATATATGCACACACACACACACATATATATATATATATATATATATATATATATATATATATATATATATATACATATAATTGATGAATTTTCAGGTAGTGTCTTTGGAAACTTCACAAGGGAAATAATTGATTAAGTAATTCATTTTGTTTCTACTTTTTATTTAACCAGTTTAATCATTTTACATAACATTTCCTAACATAGGACTTCGTGTAATAAATGACAGCCAATATAAATTACAATATTAAAATAAATAAATATAATTGATGAATTTATACGTGGAAAAGTCACCATTACCTGCCTAGCCCTCCACACCGAGCACTACGATGAACTCTGTCCCTGAAAACAGCCTCTGCCTCCCGCAATGAGAACTGGGTAGGTCCGTAACTTTTACGGAAATACGAAGTTACTTTCTAATTAATTTACAGCGGTAAAGTTTAGCATAAATAAACTTCTCTAGACCTTTTCTAGTAGAAGAGACATCACACACAACTGTTTTGGTAACTTTGAGAAAAAAAATGATGAATTTGGAGCTAAAATTCTCCGTGACCTAGTCAGTCCTCCACACGGACTCTACGGCTCACTTCCACCGGGAAAGAAGCCTCCTTCTCGGGCAGTAAGAGCCGAGTAGGTCCCGCTGTTTACGGATGATGATTACGTGATGTGATTTCAATACTTGAACTAATAGACTTTATAACTTTCCACAGCGGTGTTGTAAGTAGTGTCTTTGGAAACTTTGAAAGGGAAATAATTGATTAAGTAATACATTTTTTTTTTTAACTTTTTATTTAACCATTTTAATCATTTTACATAACATTTCCTGACATAGGACTTCATGTAATAAATGACAGCCAGTATAAATTACAATATTAAAATAAATAAATAAGTAAATAAACATGATTGATTAGTTTATACGTGGAAAAGTCACCATTACCTGCCCAGTCTTCCACACCGACACTACGGTGAACTCTCCCCGGGAAATAACGAACACCTCGAAGAATTCAAGTTTCTAACTCAGCTGAACTAAAATCAGCTGAATCACCTCGGTAAGTCATTAAAATAAAACTCACCAAACCGCCTCTGTTTGTCTTCCTGCTGTTCCAGCGATCACCAGCTCTGGTTTGTCTCACTTCACAAATGTTCTGTTCTGTTTTTGTCAAAGGAGTCTAACCGGGTGGCTAAAGCAGTGAAATATTTTAAACACAGCACACTTAAACTGATTTTGGTGTTGATGAATTGATGCTCCTCCGTCGACAGCAGGTCATTGATTCACTTCCTGTACACAGAGCTGTCAATCAAAACACGATCCGCCTCCACAGTCCTGATAAACTTTGATGTCATATCTGCATTTTTACTGTTTTTTTGTGTCTTATTCCAGATGTGTGGTTGTTGTTGTTCTGATCTGAGCCAACTGATCACGAAGACCCTTGAGGGGAAATTTGTGATATTAAGCTGTGTGATTAAAAGTGACATGTCTCGTCTCGCCTCTTTTTTACATTCATGTTCAGCAGTTCAAGATAAAATGGTGAAAATGTTCTTTATTCTCCGTCCGTCCCCCACCTGCTCCTCCTCCGTCCCCTCCATCCATCACACCTCAGTGGTGAAATGTCACCACAGCTCTTTCACCCTGTGACTCATCAGCGCTGCGACAGGTTGACATTTGGCTCCTCTGTCGTAACCCCCATCTGCAGCTTGTTATCTGTTAATACAGCAGGTCGGCCCCCGCTCTGGTATTCTGCCTGTTATCAGGCTGTAGACAGGATAAACATGTGCACAGACAGCAACCTTTGATGATCTGGAGCTTCACTCAGGAATACCAAAACATTTGATGGCATGGAGACGAGAACACACGCAGACATCGTGTCCAGATAGAAGACAACTGATTGTAAAAGGCAGCGAAGAGGCTCAGTGGTTTTCTTTTGGCATCTTTCACAGTTAAATATAATTCACATGAATTCATTTACAGGACAACATCCCTATTTTGACATGTAATAACAGGGAAAGCAACTTTCCTCTGATAAACTGACGTCTGTTAACTGTTGATCCACACTGACCTGTGATCAGGTGAATGGTGTCTCTGTCATCCGTACGTCTGTTCTCACACTATGTAACTTTGGGCTCCGGGTCGGGAGAAGTACGTAACGCTTTACGGCACTAAGTCACACACCACCAACTATTTCACCGATTTTGGTGAAACTGGATCATATTTTATGGAGAAAATGTTTTCTGGTTTTCCCTCTGATGTCCTCCGGCTGCTCCGCCTCAACTCTCTGTGATTTACAGAGTTTCCTGATGGACAGTGAAGTAAACTGCTGACAACTGTAGCTGCTGTTAGCTCATGTTAGCTCAGTTTGTTAGCTGCTGTTAGCTCATGTTAGCTCAGTTTGTTAGCTGTTAGCTCCGGAGGAGTGTTAGTGTTTGTACCACAGGTGATTTGGACCACTGGGAAGAAGAAGACATAATGGCAGAGGAGAAGAGAGTGAAGAGGATGCTGACGAATCTGGGACTGACTTTTTTTTTTTTTTTAAGATATTTTTTTGGTCTTTTTCAAGCTTTTATTGGATAGAGACAGTCAAAGAGTGACAGGAATGTGGGAGAGAGAGATGGGGAATGACATGTAGCAAGGGGCCACGGGTGGGAATTGAATTTTTCTATTTTGGAGGTAAATTTGTGTGAAAGAGTTAAAAGGAGAAAATCACCTGAGAGAGTTTTTATCTCGCTTCAGTCTGTTCCTCGTCCCAACTCTCATCTTTTAGTAGATTTCAGGTCTGAGCAGTCTTCATGACAGCGGGAGGAATCCACCACAGGAAGACTCAGACTGTGTCTGAGCTCTTCTGAATGGAAAACAGATCAACCAGCCGGGCTGGAAAGTGTTTGCCAAGCTCACGTCCACCCACTCGCGGTACATCAGGCACACTCCAAACGCGGTGTTTACCGAATTGAATTAGCGCCTGTGGTCTCGTTAATGTGCAGCATCAACAAGGGCTTAACGGGAGTCGAAGCTTTGATTGGAGCTGGTGCGACTCGACAGTAATTCCCTGGCAAACAACGCTATCAGGAACGCCAATGACCAGGCTCGGATTAGTCCTGACAAAACATAATTGGATTTCATTTACAGTTAATTGATTTGGGCTAAATGTGATTGTGCCAGAGTTTGTTTTTAGGATGTCTGAGAAGAATTTGAGAATCCTCACCATCATCATCATCATCAGGACCACACTCATGTCTGGAGACTCATGAGTCTTTCACTTTTCACCCGGACCACTCTAAAAACTGCAGTTCCTCTTGTGGTCCACTTGAGGCTGGCTCCAGAAGTGAGTCAGTCTCCATAAGTCCCCATGTTAAAATGTCCAACTTCACAGCAGAAATAAACATGTTTACAGCCTGGTACAAAAAACAGTTTTGGTCTCTATAGCTAATTTCCCCGTTCATGACAACTGTACTGAGGGTGAATTTTTATACAACTCACCTGTTCAGATTATATTAAGACTTAAAGTTATGCAGGATTAAGAGCGTGGACGCTTTGATTGACAGGTGGGTGTCATTACAGGTGGTTTGTTTGAGCAACCAGGCTTCATTCAGCCCGCCTCAGCTCTACTGAAGATCCACGTACAGTTTCTGCCTCACTGTCGACAACTCCACCCTGTCTCCATCCACCACCACATCTGTGACTGTACGGACTGACCCACCTTCAAACCACTGACACAAACACACCTCTTTAAAACTGCTTTAATGTTTAGCTCAGTCTGATGTATTCTTAGCATGCTGCTTCGATGTTTTCATCATGTAAAGTGTCTTTGAGTACCTAGAAAAGTGCTTGTAAATAAAAAGTATTGTTATACAAAAAGTCAGAGTATTTCCAAGATCTCAAGATGTTTTGATACAAAGAAGCTAACAGCGTTCACACTAAACGCTGCACAGCTTTTATTCCTCTCGGTGTTTGTGGCCTCATACTGAACTAAAACCCTAACAGCAGCATTGAGTCGGACACATTTTCCTCACACAGCCTGTTGTCGGCAGCAGCAGGGGATCTGAGGAGGACAGAGGGACTCGTTTCTCTGTAAAATGAAGCTTTCTGCTCATTGGGAAGTGGCCAAAACACTGACTGGAGCTCCCGGGCCGAGCAGAAATAATGAGAACATCTGGTCCTGTTATTGCCCCCAATTTACAAGTGAATGAGTCGTGGCGGCCGCTGCACCCACCTGAGTGTTCCCAGGAGGTGAACTGCCCCCCAGAGAGAGAATCTATCCGCCATCCACAGGAAATGATGTTAGTCATGTTTCCTGAGAGACGTGTTTGTTTGTGTGAAACTGTTCTCTGATGGACGATGTGCTTTTTTATTAGCCTGACTCGTTTCCTCCGGTAGTGATGACACATGATGAGCTTGTATGACGTCGAATTACACCAGACGAACAGACAGGTGAAAGTTCGTTGTTTGAAGGGGACAGATAGAGTTGGTGATGGCCTGACCCGGTCAGTCCTCCCCGCTGACTCTTCGGTGAACACTCCCCCAGAAAACAGCCTCTGTCTGGGCAGTGAGAGCCGGGTCAGTCCCTCTGTTTACTGATGGTGATGATGAACTCTGCACGGTGGGTCAAGATCTCCCTCACAACACAATCTGACAGCTTCCAGAAGACTGGAAACCCAGGGACACTTTGTGGGCGGAGACATTTTTAGATTTACACAGGAAACTGGGTGGAAACCCGCCAAAATAAAATCATAGATATCAATGTAATGATGCATATTGTAAAGTGCAATGAGAATGAACTGATAAATGGAGATTGTAGAATATAAAAGAAATATCACACTGGAGGTCGTGCTGTTATACTGAATATCAGCACGCTGTGATTCAACGACGGTCTGGTCTATGATATTCAGTATAACAGCACTCCCTCTCATGTGATATAAGTATTTAGTCCATAACAACATAATAAACTGATGTTCTGTTAGCTTGCACACAAACACAACATACCTCATCACCTGATTAATAAGCAGCAAACGTGTTCCTTCAATGATTATCTCAGAATTTGCATTTGTTAGTACCAAACACATTTTCATGCCTTCATACGGCAGCAAACAGGGTGAGGATGTATTCACACTGCAGAGAGAGAGAGAGATAATTACACTTGAGAAGAGTGTAACAGGAAGTGATGTGAACACACTCAGCAGCAGATGAAGTCCTGATGATGGGGAGGATGAGTTACTTTTGTACACTGCAGGACAGTTTTAGCAGTTTGAGTGTGTGTGAGTGGAGGCAGGCTGCCGTTAACATGTTATATCAGCTCTGTTTGTTCACATTCGCAGCACGTCGGGGCTTCACTGTTAGCTCCACAGATAACAGAGTCAGTCTCTGTGTTTCCGGGCTGCTCTTTAAAGTTATCTGTCGTTTCTTTTATACTTTATATATGAATGTTTTCCTTCTGTTGGTTCAGATAACGTTTATATACAACTGCTACGACAGAAGCACGAAGAGAACTAAAGGTGGTTGATAGAGATTATGTCTGTATACGAGGAGACTCCACCTGGAGTCTCAGTGGTTGGCAAAGTATTTTGATCTTTAACTTAAAGGTCCAGTGTGTCAGATTAACAGAATATAATCTACATAACTCTGTTTTCATGAGTGTTTAATCAGCTGAAAGTCAGACTTTTTATGTTTTTGTTTACAGACGCTGTGGGTCCTTTTCCACAGAGTCCACTGGACAGGAAGTAGTTTTCTGTTTGCATCCTCATTTTTACACATTTCCTGATGAGGGGCTCGTCACGGATATTGATTGGACCAGACAACTAAACAGAACCTCTGAACCAGCAGTGTCCAGTCTAACAGTGAATACAGTAACAGAACCTCTGAACCAGCAGTGTCCAGTCTAACAGTGAATACAGTAACAGAACCTCTGAACCAGCAGTGTCCAGTCTAACAGTGAATACAGCAACAGAACCTCTGAACCAGCAGTGTCCAGTCTAACAGTGAATACAGCAACAGAACCTCTGAACCAGCAGTGTCCAGTCTAACAGTGAATACAGTAACAGAACCTCTGAACCAGCAGTGTCCAGTCTAACAGTGAATACAGCAACAGAACCTCTGAACCAGCAGTGTCCAGTCTAACAGTGAATACAGTAACAGAACCTCTGAACCAGCAGTGTCCAGTCTAACAGTGAATACAGCAGCCTACCGAGGTGGTTTTCTTGCCGGGTTTGGCTCCTGGCATCCCGGGCTGAGTCAGTTCAGTTAGCTGACCGAGCTAACCACAGTTAGCGGTTCACTACTTATCAATGTTTCCATCATAAAGTCTGTAAATCACCTCGGTAGTGTGACGTTATTCCCTGTTGGTCTCAGAGGCTGTGCTCGAGCCACAGTCCGGTCCGGCTGCTGAGCCCGGTTCTGTTAGCATGCTAACGGCAGATTCAGTTAGCGGTGAGCTACTTTAACAAGAAAGAAGGTTGGAAGCTTGTTAATCAAATCAGACTTTACATGTTGATTTACATGTGACACTCTTTAACTGATCATACATTTTCTTAAACAGCCAGTTCTTCAGTGGCGTTCTGCAGACGTCCCCTTCTGGAACTCTGCCACTAAAATGTTCATGAAAAATAAAACAGCAGCCTCTCCAGGTTCAAACTAACATCTGAAATGCTTAAAACAGTCAATATTTTTATGGTTTATGACATTAATCGATAGTGCTTCCCCTCTGCAGCTCAGCTTTCCTCAGTATTATTTCCAGTTACGCTCTTACTCAGGCAGCAGATTAGACTACCCCGAGGCATCAGTGTAATGGGAAGTGTGGCGGGTTGGGCAGCAGGTCGATGGACATTGATCCGCCTCATTATTCCGCTCCATCGAACGCTCACCTCGGCCATTAACGCTAAATAAAAACCAAATGCTCTCCTGCTCTAACTCTCAGTCATATTCAGATGCTCGGCTCTACCTTTCTGTCTTTATTGTTATTTAAAAGCTGCAGCACTTTATCGACTCTTTGTTTAGGCGGCGTGGCTCGCTGTTCCGGCGCTG
The DNA here is from genome assembly GCA_033000465.1 of Sciaenops ocellatus. Lineage (NCBI taxonomy): Eukaryota > Metazoa > Chordata > Actinopteri > Sciaenidae > Sciaenops > Sciaenops ocellatus. Next base: position 33,215,834 of record CP136888.1, read on the forward strand.
TGGATGTAATTACCGGCTGTTTTAGCTTTGGTGGAGCTTCGGGTGAAACTCGTGAGGCGACGGTCGATGGCGCCCGGCAGCGTGGTGCTCTTACCGAGACAGATCTAATTCAAACTCTCAACTTTCCTTTTTCAACCACCTCAGGAGGAAGGAAGTAAGGAAGGATACAGGCTGTTAGTGCTGCATTTCTCTGCACTGTGGGGAAGATGTTAACCCAAACTAAAGACACACACACATATCACGCTGTCCCTGTGAGTATCACACCATCACATCACTATCTCAGTGCTTCCTCTGTTCAAACATTTGTGAACATCTGCAGCAGCAACTTTTTATTTCTTTTTCTTCTGGCTGACATGAGTCTTATCTATGCACTGTTTCTCTCAACATTTCTATGAGTTGTAACATTTTACTTCCCATTTCTGCTGAGGATGTGGAACATGTATATTGAATTCATGGAGACACATGACCTGTGTTTGTTCTCACTCCAGCCCTGTTTTGTACAAACATTCATGTTCCCCTGAGGATGAACTGTAATCATTTTATTGATCCTCTGATTTTTCAGCTTGTGCCATCATCAGGTCAACATTTTGTCCAATATACAGACCGCACAGAGGAAGCTGAGCTGGAAGGCAAAAGTCTCGCTGATTCCCTTCTGAGCTTCCTCTGTCAACGTCCTCTTCGCTCTCTTCTCCTCTGCCATTATGTCCATAGAGGCTGCTGACCCTGGATACATTGCCAGCTCGCCCAACTCCGGTTCTGGCACAACACCGGCTCATTCTTCCCCACCCCAGGCCTGAAACCTCCTCCTCTTCTTCCCGGTGGTCCAAACCTCCTGTGGTACAAACACTAACACTCCCCCGGTGCTCTGACCTCACAGTCCGGGCAAATGGAGCTAACATTAGCTAACAGCAGCTACAGTTGTCAGCAGTTTACTTCACTGTCCATCAGGAAATAGTTGGTGGTGTGTGACCTATTGCCATAAAGCAACGTTAGTTTATCAGAGGCAAGTTACAGGATGTTTCTTTGAACAGAACCAAAACATGGACTCATGATCTGCACATTAACCATTTATCGTCTGACCACAGTGTCAACCCCTGAACAAAGTATATAAAGAGGAGACTGAGTGTGCACCTCACAGTTTATCCCTGTGACTAATGCATGCTGGGTAACTCAATCGGGGTCATGATGATGATGATCTGAGTGTCGGTTTGCTTTAACTCTTTCATCCGTCTGTCACTGAGCTCGTAAAAGTATTTTTCCCTCTGAGGACAGACGAGCCGTCAGACCGTGATGTGATCAGCGCTGAGGAATCTGAGCTGTAGTTACTTTTCTTCTTCATGTCTTATCTTCTATATTTCCTCGCTGATAACAGAAAGACAGCGTTATACTCAGAGAAACCCGCCGAGCTTATCAACACTTTTACCATCTTCTAATGTGTTTATCCGGCTTCCTGGAGTTTAAAGTAGCTTTGTGCTGCTCAGATTTATCCCAAATAAAGGTTCTTATCTGGCTGCACACACAACACTGCTGAAATAATAAAATATGATGGATTTTATAGCTGTCAAGGTTATCTCGCTGTAAACACGATGCACTTTCTAGCAGCATGAATAAAGAAATTGAATCTACACACACACACACACACACACACACACACACACACACACTCCTACTTGCAGTGTGAAGTACAAAGTAAGGTGAAGCGTCCGCACTGATGGACGATAAACACTCAGGAGTTTGAAAGCTTAAGAACATGTTGCGATGATCTCGGCCCTTTGCTTCAAACTATGACGCCGTTGGTACTCCTATAGGAGTGTAGCTTCATGCTCGATGTGTCGCTCAAGTTTGGTGACGTGGCTAGACAGCATCAAAGTCCTCATGGGTGTGAAACCAAAACTAAATATGAGTTATTTCTTTTATGTCAAGATGCGTATTTTTTGTTTAAAATGCTGTTAACTAATGTTAGCTCAGAGCATCAGGGGGAGTGACCACCGGGAAGAAGAAGAAGAGGAAGAAGAGGAGGTTTACAGGCCCAGCAGTCAGCAGCTTCTATGGACATAATGGCAGAGGAGGAGAGGACGCTGATGGACGAAGCTAAGTGAGTGAGCCAGCAACAAGCCAATGGGCTAGAGTAAATCTGGGACTGACTTTTAGTTGTTGAAAGTTATTCTTTTATTACCAGCTTCAGGTGCATCACCTCCGTCTAGAGTACGGACTCTGACTTCCATGCAGCAGAAAACCACGACAGACTGCAGTCGTGTAAAACTGAAGGCACTCGGTTCGACAGAAATAAGTACAACGTAGTGGACAGTCAGTGATTTGTGGCCCTTCAATGGTGTAGTGTTAAAATGTGCTCAGTATGTAGTAGGTAGAGACAAGGCAAGATATTTATGCTTCTGTTTCAGTTGTTGTTGTTCGTCACACCTGGACAAGAGCAGATAAAAATTGTATTGCAGAAAAACTCAACACTGACTATGTGAGTGTGTTTTTACCTTCTGACCACACCTCGGGGCAACATCTCTCTCCCCTGACATCAGGAGTTTGTGGAAGCTCACCACTGAAAATCCATGAAAGTTTAAAGAAGAATCAGGAGTGCAAAGAAATCCACGTGCACGCATGTACTCTGGAGGTTTGTCTGAGCGCTCATTGATCCTCCGAGGAGAAGAAGCAGAGCTACGTGGGAGCTGGAATCAATGGAGCGGGAAATTAGCCCTTAATTAATAAATATTTGTATTCAGCTCGTCCACCGCTGCAGGAGGAGACACCTGTGTGCATACTAAACACCACCACACACACTAAATTATGCTGGATGAAGTGCAGGTTGCAACAGCAAAAAAGACAAGAAGAACATCTCTTGACTTTCTGGTCTATCTACGTTCCAGCGGTCATCTACTATCATGAGCTTTGGGTCACCTCAGAGATAGGGTGAGGAGCTCGGAGTAGAGCCACTGCTCCTTCGCATCGCAAAGAACTAGCTGAGGTGGTTCAACATCTGATCAGGATCCTCCTGGGTGCCTTTCTTTGGAGGTTTTCTGGACATGTCCAGACAGGAAGCCCTGGGGCCGACCCAGAACTCGCTAGAGGGACTATATATCCACCAGGAGGAGCTGGAATACTTCGCTGGGGAGAGGGACGTCTGGAACGTCATGCCATGGATATCAGCCTGCTACGTAGTCACGTTCATGCATGCAGAGCGTGCATAGATTCAAGCTAAAATATGACAGCTAGAGAGTAAGTGGACGTAAATGGGATCAGGAGTTCTCTGGTTCTTGAACCGGTTCTGTTCAGGATTCAACATCAGTCAACAATAAATGATCTTCTTATTAGAAATAAACCTCCTCCTGTGTGAACCGTCTGTGGCTGAACACAGTCGACCTACGACGTTGGATTTTAACGTCGACAAGTGGGACCAGGCCAAAGTAGGCAATGATGTACGCTCGCTGCACTTTAGTTAGCAGCAGAGTGTCAGTACAGAGCAGGTGTGAAACATGAAGGAGGGAGCCAGAGAATGACGGAAAGAGAAGGAACGTGAAGTGGAGAATGAAAGTGAGAACATGGTGGACGTGAGCTCTGCCTCAAGGCTCGTGATGTAACATGGAGTTATTTCTGAATGTAACAAGGCTGAACAGAAGCCGGGCTGTCGCCTTTGCACGCACCACAGGAGAGCACAAGAAAACACACCAGAGAGACGGGGAACCTGGGAAATAAGTGAGAAGTGGCGGGTACGTGGGGAGGGGGCAGGTAATGGAAGGATCAGTCCTGCTGGCACTGATTTAGACAGAAACAAGGAGAGACATGGATGGATGGAGGTGAAGCGGTAATGGTAGATAGTTGGAGGAAGTGGTAGAAGATGGGGTTAAAAGGTGACAGAATTATAGACAAAATCCTTCAGAGCAAATATATGAATGAAAATATGTTTATATATTTATTAATATAAAGCCAAAGTGTACTTGGGGGGGAATGCTGACATTGAGCGGAGCCAGTGTCATGCCAGAACCGGAGCTGGGCGAGCCTCTATGGACATAAGGAGAAGAGAGCTAAGAGGATGTTGATGGAGGAAGCTAAAAAGAGTTTCTGGCTCACAGTTTGCTCCTTCCAGTCCAGTCTTGTGCTAAGCTAAGCTAAACACGTCCATGAGCTGCCTTTAAACTGAACTGATCACAAACGAGTACATTTTACTCAAATGTCTAACAAGCAGCTTCCAAACGTGTGTTTCTCCCTCGTGGAGCTGCATGTTACAAATGTGCTGTCAAAAGCACTTTGTCAGTTTCAGCCGGACTGGCACTGGTTAGTTCATTTGTAAATTATTCATGCACACTGGGAATAAATCTCAAATACAAGATTATATTTGAGTGCATGAAAATATAAAAGATGTCAAAATCTCCCGTGAACGAAATGATTCACGTCAGCAGCAGCAGCAGGTCTGTTTGAGGACCTGAGTGAAAAACACCGTGAAGAGTGGCTAATGGCTCTGGCCCGGAGCAGTTTCAGGCGTGTCATTGGACAGAAAGCATGATGTGATTTTATCAGACAATGTGTTCGGCCCTGAGTGGCTGATAAAGTGATAAACCTCTGAAGAGCCTCTGACACGGGAGGCAGACGGACGGGAGATGTGGCCTCGCTGAGCAGATAATATGATGGACGGGAGCGGACGCTGTGTGTGTGTGGAGGAGGTGGAGATGAGAAAATGGAGAACAGAGGATGGAGCGTGGAGAGGTGAAAGCTGCTAAATGTGATCCATCTGAGGTGAACGACAGCTGGAGGGAGTCTGTCCTGCAGCTCGGAGCTCTGCTGCCACTCATGCTGATCTCAGTCTCTTCAGTTAATGCTGCAAGGAGCAGACTGCAGCATGTTACCATACCAGAATTTTAAACTTTGATACAATACTGGTATTAAAAATGATACTTAATGCCTCTTTTGATACCAAAAAAAAGAAAAAGTCCTCTGCATGCGCTGATACATAAAAAGCTCAGCAGCCGGACCGGGCCCGGGTTGGAGCAAAAGGGAATAACGTTACAGTACCGAGCTGATTTACAGACTTTATGATGGAAACATTGATAAGTAGTGAAGCGCTAACTGTGGTTAGCCAGGAGCCAAACCCGGCAAGAAAACCACGTCGGTAGGCTGCTGTATTCACTGTTAGACTGGACACTGCTGGTTCAGAGGTTCTGTTGCTGTATTCACTGTTAGACTGGACACTGCTGGTTCAGAGGTTCTGTTGCTGTATTCACTGTTAGACTGGACACTGCTGGTTCAGAGGTTCTGTTGCTGTATTCACTGTTAGACTGGACACTGCTGGTTCAGAGGTTCTGTTGCTGTATTCACTGTTAGACTGGACACTGCTGGTTCAGAGGTTCTGTTGCTGTATTCACTGTTAGACTGGACACTGCTGGTTCAGAGGTTCTGTTGCTGTATTCACTGTTAGACTGGACACTGCTGGTTCAGAGGTTCTGTTGCTGTATTCACTGTTAGACTGGACACTGCTGGTTCAGAGGTTCTGTTGCTGTATTCACTGTTAGACTGGACACTGCTGGTTCAGAGGTTCTGTTGCTGTATTCACTGTTAGACTGGACACTGCTGGTTCAGAGGTTCTGTTACTGTATTCACTGTTAGACTGGACACTGCTGGTTCAGAGGTTCTGTTGCTGTATTCACTGTTAGACTGGACACTGCTGGTTCAGAGGTTCTGTTGCTGTATTCACTGTTAGACTGGACACTGCTGGTTCAGAGGTTCTGTTGCTGTATTCACTGTTAGACTGGACACTGCTGGTTCAGAGGTTCTGTTGCTGTATTCACTGTTAGACTGGAAGGTAGACGCTGACACGAGCTCATGGTGCTATCTGCAATGCAAAGCGAGGAGGGTGAACGTCGACCAGCTGGATCGACACAGAATGTAGTTCAGACAAAATGTTTGTTTGTCTAACTAATATAATCATCATAATATCAGCTGATATCCTGTTATTTTAAAACATTTGTGTCAGTATTGTGTGTATATATATATATATATATATATATATATATATATATATATATATATATATATATATATATAGTGACTTTATATTCGTTGTTTGTGCAGAAGTCAAATGTTTCTTTGTCTTCCAGTGAAATCCCAACAGGTGTTTCTCATTAGATATGAAGCCACCTGTTCTGATCACTGTTCGAGGTGTGGTCACGTTAGTTTAGGAGTTTTCCTCCTGGTTATTCACTGAGATTATTTCTGCCTCTGAGATACTAAAACCACAATCCTTTCCAGCCCCGCGCCACATACAGCGCTTCACTGAGGTTTTATCAAACCAACTCTATGAACATACAGATAATCCTCCGGGCTCTGAGGCTATTTACAGTCCAGGTCTTTGCTGTTGCCCCAGATTTGTTTGGTTAAGTGCGTGGCGCTCGCAGATTTGGGCGTCCGTCTCTCTCGGTCCACAGTTTGCTGCCAGGCTCTGCTGCCTGCCAAGTCCGATCCGTCTCATTAACAAACACGCCTCCCCAGTGACTTCCCTCCTCTCGTCGATCCCACAGTCTGTGGTCGGGCAGGGGCGTCCTCCCGTCCTGGTAATTAGAGCCGGAGGGCCACATGGAGGGGTAAAAAGGTAACAAGAAGAGGAGGGATGTGAGCTTTTTGTGTAAATCAAAGTCTCGTTCAGTGTTTGCTTGGCATCGTTGTTCTGATTCTCGTCTCTCTCCCAGGATTTAACGTGAAGATGCAGGATGAGGACAGAAAACAACAGACTGCTGCTGAACATGAACCGTTTGGTGCGAACAATGAGCCAGGAAAGCAAAAGGCAGTTTGCCAGTACTATTAGAGGCAGCTGGCTCATTCCATGTTTTACATCTTGCAGCAAATGCAACAGTAAGAATAATGTTTCCTCTGTAAAGACAGAAGAATGCATGTGAACAACAATCACCCCGTTTGTCTCAGCTTCCTCGGCCCACTCTCCCTTCACATTCCTTCATCCTCCCTCTTCAGTCGGTGCATACCTCTCCCACATCTCATTCTCAGTATCGTCTGGAAGCAGCTCAGGTGGAAAGGCGCCTGCCAGCACGTTCTCCCAGACCAGCCCGACCGACGTCCCAGTCCTCAACATCAAAACCTTTAAATGAAATATTACTGTGGTCGATGTAATATGTCAATGTCGATCAGTTTTCAAGAGAAGCTGGTCAGAGTTCAATAAGTTGTTGCTTCCCGAGAACAATCTTTTCATTTTAAGACCCATTTTATTCCTCTGATATAAAATTCAACAGTTTCAAAGAGCAATGAACTTTTAAGAAATGAATAAATTAAAAGTATTAAAATATTCAAAATAAATAAAACCACAGAACCAAAACAGTAAATAAATGGACTCTTGGGTTCTTGTTAACAGCGTTTGGCACCGCGGCGCTGAAGGTCGTTCATTATTTAACAAGCAAAGAGAGCCGCGTCACCTCCGGAGTCCGTTTAGACTTTTTGCTAACAAACTTTCTGGACCGACTTTGTCACGTTTCAGCTGCAGTGTGGACGCAAGGAGGCGGAAACAGCAAAGACAAATCCACATGGTGATCAACATTCAACACAGGCCTGAGGGGAAGGTAACGAGACACAGGTGAAGCGAGTCTGAAACAATCAACACTGGCGGGAAAAAGACAAAGAGGAACGACTCCAAAACAGGAAATGACTCAACTAAAATCAGAAACCACGACAGAATAATGCAGCTCTGCAGAAAACTCTTGGTTCGCTGTTTGTGTGCATCTGTTTCTTTCTGTATATGCACAGACATTGAGAGGACAGTTGACGTGTCCTCATAAGTGTAGAAGCACGAGTCCGTCTTTTCTCTGTAGGTCCCCATAATTTTGTCATACCTGAATATGTGTATCATATGAAATGACAGTAAACTCGTCTCAGCATGTGTTTTTCTGTTCAGTCTTTTTATCGATGGGGAACCCTCCTGTCTGTCCTGGCTTGTAAACACATCATGCAGGTACGATATGATATGACACTGCAGTATTTTCTGCTCTAGTCTCTGCAGATCAGATGACAGGTGGTGGTGGTGTGGGGGACAGTCTGTGTGAGACGTCTGTCATCACTTTGTTGGGGCTGTATATAAAGGCAACAGTCTGGCTGCTGGTGTTTTGTCTCCTGCTAACGTCCGTTAACCAGACGGCGAGCCCTGAGCGGCCACAGAGGGCCGCAGGTCAACGGGCGGGAGGATGCTGGATGTCGTGTCACGGAGACGGTAGCTGTCACTTTGTGGACCAGTCTCAAAATGCTGCAGGGACACGGAGGCTGGATCACTGTCAGAGCAGGACTACACAAACACTGCTGTCTGCCACAGAGAGGAAACTATTTCCTGCAGGACAGACAGAGGTGGACAGCTCAGCGTGGTCTCATAGAGGACGGACAGTCTGCTGTGTTTATGAACATTGTTTCCTGCAGTAGAAATACAGGCGTCCCTGTCCAACACTTGTTAATAGTCACGATTCTTCATAGTGAACTTTGGCCAAAATAACAAACAAACGAGCTTTTAACGGAGGCGAGCGCTGCATCCTCATCCAGGTTCACGAGCTGGATCTTATATCAGCCTCACAATCAGCTGATTGACAGCAGCTTGGTTTGATCAGCCCCAAAGATCCTCAGACAAAAAAATCAGGAGGTCACACTCTGGGTCAGAAGAAGAACAGACATGCAGGAGACGTTGGTCACAGATGGAGGAAGTGAAGGAGATCTCTTTGTCCTGTGTCTCCTCCATGTGGACATTTGGTTTTACTGCATGCTGCCGCCTCATTTATCCTCCAACAACACCAACATGGAGTTATTTTTGTGTTTCATACTTTATTTCTGCATTTGTTTTATGGTCAAGGTGACAGCAGGCTCCTGCAGCGTCTGATGCAGGTGAACACATTTAAACTATAGCAGAGACTTACAAAGACTGACAGTGGAAAAAACAATGCCAGGTTTTCACCTTTCCTCCTTGATGTTCTCCCAACACAAAGAAGATATCTGTGTTACCAAATGTTTGGCACAGTGAGTGTAAGGAACTCTGCTGACGAACTTTCCAATCATTATATCTGTTCTCAGCCGAGCAGCCCGACTGCAACTGTCGTTTAAAACATCTTAACAATACAAGGCCTGGCAGCTGCAGAGCTTACTTTAGGCTGGCCGAAACTCCGAGTTGACACAAGTTTGGTGTCCCTGGTCGCCTGTAGTCGGTCCGCTTGCTCCCCTGGGGACCTCGAACAGGACCTCCCCGTCCTCAGCTGAAACACTGGACAGTAGAGTGGGTACACAGGAGGTGTGATGGATGGTAGTCCAGGAGGAGCTCACAAAGTCTGCCTTCTGCCTCCACCCTGAGCTCCTGGCAGAATCAGCGGAGGTCCCATTTGTCTGATTGAAGCTGGTCGACACGTTGGTGATCTGAGGTTGACAAATGAACGGAGGAGGTGAGCCCATCGTCGCCATCTTGATTGTGTCCCGTGGAGTGCAGCCAAAGCTGTAAAACATGCTCACCTTTAACAGGAAATGTTCAAGTATCTTGTTTAATTAGTTCATTAGTATTCAGTCCACGTGTTCCTCTCTCCGTGTGTCTTTGCTCTCCAGTCCAACGTTGTTCAGTCTGAGTGTTTCTTGTATTGGACTTGATGAGATTTATGTTGGACTAAGTCTGTTTCAACTCGACATCACAGTCACCTTTTTGTTAGTTTAACTGCCTGATCAGTGATTCAAGTTCTACCTGTCTGCATCCTGCAGTATCTTCTGATGTTTCTGCGAGAGACGTCATACAGAGTCCTCTGATAGACTTCGGGCTAAACCAGAACCAGACCCTGTTCTGACATGGCTGACATGACCCTGACAAACTTCAGGGTCTGTTAATAATCTTCTTTCCTTCTTCCTGGCCTCACTGCTCCTCTTCCTTCCTATTTTTTCTCGCTTACGCCTGGTGGTTTCTGGCCACGCCGATAGTTTATGCTCAGATGTTTATGTCTGCCTCCAAAGCCATTACGACGGAGGTAAGTGGAGTTTTATTTGTACTCACAGCAGATAAAACTTAAAGTGCTCCTGAGTGTTTTTTAAACCAGAAGCTATTTATCTGACTGAGGAAACTGCAGCTGATGGGAAGGAGAGTCTTAAAGTTCCCATGAAACAGGAAGCAGAGTGCTGTTCACGTCCTCATTTTCATATAGGTAGGGAGGGACGGATATTAATTGGGCCGGACCCAGGACCGAACACAACCTCCGAACCAGCAGTGGGCAGTATAACAGGGACAGCTTACCGAGGTGGTTTTCTTGCCCGGTTTGGCTCCTGGCTTCTTTTGTACTCCAGCAGCCGTACATGAAATTTGAAAGAGGCCAAAATAAAGAAATCCATTATTTTATTTTCTGTTTTATTTTTCATACGTTTCAGATACAGCAGCTCTGCTTTGTATCACAACAAAAGAAGTCATCATGGACCAGTTTAAACAATAAAAATGAAAGGCCTGAGCCTGACACGCTGATACAGGTGTAGGCCGGGCAATAACATCTTTTATACCATGATATTTCAATATCATATTTATTAATTTAAAGGAAAATTCTGTTTTTAATACAACAGTAACCAGGTAAACAGCTGGTTTGATATCATCCAAAATTAGCCTGAAACTTTGGTCCTCATTTCAGTTCAGTAAACACGTTAAGTACATGCACAGTTTTTGTGTTTTAATATAATTCATTCATTGACATGAGGTATTTATTTAGAATTAACATTTTGGTCAACGGGCAACACAATAAGTTTCACACCTAAAGATTAAAAGGTTCGTTGGCATCGTACAACAACTTGACAACCTTTTCAGAGTTTTGGCTGTTTAAAAAAAAGCAGAATTTTCCTCTCATGACCCTGTGGGGAAACATAATGTGGCATAGTTTGTAAAATCGAGACCCTGCTAACAACCTAGCACCAAACGCATATTTAAAACACAAAAAGGCTCTCTGTAACTCAACTAAATCTAACGGAGAGCAGTGCATATCAAACCAGATATAATACATGATGCATATCAATCAACAGATAAAAAGTTTGATGCTCATCAGGCATCTATAGCAGTATTTTCCTGTGGCCTGTACAGACTTAATCAATAAAGTTACTTACAGAATGGAAACAACAGAGGTGGCATGGAGGGAGACGAGCGTGTCATCAGCGTACGTGATCACGTGACGGGTCGAGACGAATAAAAAGCCAATAACACAAGACCCAAAAGGAAACCCCTCAGATTAAATCTTAGAAAATAGAAACTGCGTTGACATGCCATATTTCCAAACTATACACAATCAATACAGATAAAAAATACTTTCACATTATTGCTCGACATTCAGTTATGGCTAAAGTTACGTTCGTTACGTGCCAGAAATACAGATTTTTATTGGGCTTTTGACCTCGAGGCTGACGTGGTGGAGCAGGTGATAAAACAATCATGATGTTACTGATTATAATAATCCAAACTGGTTGACTCGTTAAATATTACGCTGACGTCTTACGGTAAACAATAGTGAGGCTGTGGATGATGGGAAAACGTCACTTCTCCCAGCAGTCTGTGGTCCAGACGTTAAACATGAAATTTACCACAAACATGAACATACACACACACACACACACACACACACACACTAACAGGTAGTGCAACACATTTAAATTTCCACCATACTTGACTCTGCATAGATTCTGTATTGCTCTTAATACTTTTATTTTTGCAGTATTACTTTTGTTAAGCTGGCTGAATCCTAAATAAATCTTTCATACATTTGTGTGGACACTTTTAGGTTTGAGCAGAGATCTCTCTTTTAGGTTTGTCGAATTTCAAGATTTTTTTAATCAGCTGCTGAAAATAAACAAACTCACGGCCTCGTCCTGTTTGTTGGACGAAAATATTAAAGTGGCATTGCACCCACGTTTGCAGGGTTCCTCCTGGTTCCTCCTGGTTCCTCATGGCTCCTTAAATAAAATGTGAGTCAGAGTCTTCAGCCATGATGCGCTGAGCTCTTCTCTTCTTCTCTCTCTCCATCTGAACACATTCGTGTCTCATTAATTAGTTTTTCTGCTTTCTCGTCTCATCAGGTTTCATGAATCGTGGCTACGCATCATAAGATCGAGGATTGGTAGAGCTCGATGCTGTCGTCTTGACGACGTCCACTACAAATATTATTATTATTATTATTATTATTATTTTATTGCTGCTATTCATCTTTGTCTCAAACGATGATCCAGGTTCTCCACCAGGTGTCTTTGTTAAAGAGTACAGTCGAGACCTGCTCTGTATGGAAAGAGTGTACTGTGATGAAACATCAGTGCTGGTGTTAATATTCGTTATTCTTACAAAATGTATAAAAATCTGAATTTTGCACTTAGCTGTTGACGCCCTCTAATCAAACGTGGGCGTCTTCTGCCTTTTGATTGGTCGAGGAGTCTGTGAAACAAATGTATGCTGATCGACACGCGTGTTTGCACTTTAAACATGACAGGACGTATCTGTGACGTGTTTTTTAAGATTTCCGTCTTCAGTAGAAAACCAATGGGAGCTGAGAGCCACGGACAGGAAGTCTCAACATATGGACAGTTTGTTGTTGCCGTTTGTCTTAAATTTCATCTTAGTTTTGTTTTTTCATCCAAATGTTGAAAAAGATAAATCTGGCTCTGATTGGATGGCTGGATTCGATCGTGCTGTAAACAAACTGACAGGACAAATAAGAGAAGCTGCACTTCCCTGTCCCGGCCACCAGCTGGTGCTACAGGCTAACCATTCAGTTAGAATGAGACGTTCTGTGTCTGAAGCTGCTGTCTGCAGACTCTGACGTTTCTGTGCTACATCTGGCAACATCTGCACACACTGAGGAGGAAGAAGAGGCTGCTGGGAGGAGGAGGAGGAATGACATGACAAACAATCAAATGAATCATGAATGAATATCAAGTCTAATGTGACGCTATCGTGACTCACCTGTTCAGTAACATCAACAGAGTTTCTGCCTCTGAAAGTTTTTCATGTACTTTAGCAGTGAAAATGTGTTTTTGAACACACATGGCTCTAAATACTACAGTACCCATGAGCCTCAGCGGTTGGTGCTCATATTCAGAAGTTTTGAGCATTTTTAAACGTCACTGTTCACGTCTCCTCTGGATGAGTCGGCGGCATTAAATCAAAAAGATTTAACGTGATCGACACATCAAATTATGTCCAAATCTGATGACATCATTAAGAATCAGGTCAAACTGCCTGAGGAGAGACGTGAACGTGATGTTTGCTGTGTGGTTAAAGTATTCGGGACGTTAAAGATCTGCATTAACCTGAGTGAAACATCAACAGAGAGAGAAGATCAGACCTGAACCGGAACCAGAAATAAACTTTACAGGTCAAATCACCGGAAACATCCTGAACAGGAAATGTTTCTGTCCGCCTTTTGGTTCAGTTCAAGACAAAACAGGAAGCGCTGATGTTGGATTTGGTTCAGCTGCTTCTGTTTGGACAGGGAAAAGTCCAGTAACTTTTATGGAAAGCAGCGTCTTATTTAAAGTCTTATTGAAAAATATTTTCATTACAGCGGCTGAACGCTGGACTAAAGAATCTAAACCTACTTAAACTCTGACGTACGTCTGAGAAATATTCAAACCCACAAAACTTTTTCTAGAAGAAACTCAAACTTTTAAAAGTTCAAATCTGTCAGATTGAATTCTAAAAATGATTTTTTGTTTTTTTATGGAATGAAGCAGACATGAAAACAAAGTTGAGGTTCAAAACATTTATGTGGAGACGTACAGATGAGGCGTTCACTGTCCAGCATCGTTAACAAACTGTAAATTCGTACCGTCGCACGATTGTAAACTTTCTTATCGGAGCTCGTGTTTGAGGGCAAGGAGGTGAGGAAGCTAACGCATTAGCTTGATGCACCATCCAGTTTTGTAAAACCCCGCTCCACAAAAGTTGTGTTTTGTCCAGCTGGCCTGGCAGCAGACTGAATGTTTCCAGTACGTCACCGAGCTTCCAGCTGACCCAGTTTGTGGAGGATGTGCAGATGAATGTTGTCGTGGCACTGAACCTGCAGAAGAAGAGCTGATGTGTCGACAAACTGAAGCAGGTTTCAGTGCGAATACTGAAGATAGAGATCCACGATCCTGAACACAAGATGTGTGTGAATGCAGATGAAGGGAAACCACCTGATTCCTCACTGCATCCAACCCCAGAGCCCTGAGAGGAGGAGGAGGAGGAGGAGGAGGTGAAGAAGGAGTTCAAATCTCTCCGTTTTTCGTGGACTCCAGGAGAAGAGAAGGACAGCGGCAGCGTGAGTCCCCGCCCGGTCCTCCGCGGGGCTCGGTTCATCCGAATCCGGCAGCGCGGTCGACGTTTAGTCGTCGTCGGTCTGCAGAGTCAGTTCAAGGTCAGCGCCAAACAGCTCCTTATAAAGAGGAGGGAAGTGCGTCCCGACCACGTCCGGGTAGACGGCTCTGAACGCCGACAGCTTCTCCGTGTGACGAGTGCAGAGTGAACGCAACGCTGACACCTTACATCTGAGCTGAGGAGAGGAGAGGAGAGGAGGAGAGGAGAGGAGAGGAGAGGAGGAGAGGAGGAGAGGAGAGGAGAGGAGAGGAGGAGAGGAGGAGAGGAGAGAGGAGGAGAGGAGGAGAGGAGAGGAGGAGAGGAGAGGAGAGGAGAGGAGAGGAGAGGAGGAGAGGAGAGGAGGAGAGGAGAGGAGAGGAGAGGAGAGGAGGAGACAATCAGAAATTTATAGACTGAAGAGGAGATCAGCTGATCTCTTCAGGTGTCTGACGTCTGAAAGGTAAATCTGTCACTTTGTGTTTGAGAAATCTGACTTCAGTTTACAGCTCGTCTTACCTCACAGCTGTGACTTGTGCCAGCCATGAGTTGGGTGTGTGAGGATCTCTGACCTGTCAGCTGACAGACTAACTTACAGCGGTGTAACCTCATTTTATTCTTAATCTGTTCAATAAATTAACAGATTTTGTTTGTTTCAGTTTCAATGAGCTCAGTACGAGTTGTAGTTCACCATCTCAGCACAAGAGGGCGGCGTGAGGCCGTTTCCTTCCCATCCGAGTCTGATATGTGACGTGACATGCTGTATGATCAGGTGTTTAATTTTCATGCATTTATGATCAGTTAATTTATGATTTATGTCATTTGATTCACAAAAACCTGCAGCCAGAAACCAGGACGGAATATTCCACAGTCACCTGTGAGCTGGATTTTCACTGTGTGAGATCAGTACTATGTAAAAGATCTGAATACTTCCACACTACTGTTACTGTAGTGTGTGTGTGTGTGTGTGTGTGTGTGTGTGTGTGTGTACCTTGTTCAGCAGTCCGTCCTCTCTCTGGTTCTTCTGCAGGACGTGTTGCAGAGCCAGCTGAGTTTTCTGCTGCAGCTTCTCCACCTGCAGCTTCTCCTGCAGCCACGACCGGTCTGCAGAAAACACACACACACACACACACACACACACACACACACACACACACAGAGAGAAAAACTCTGAGCTCCTGACAAATGACAGCGCGGGGAAACATGCAGTGACGTTACCTGAGTGAGGAGACGTACCTGCAGACAGCAGAACGAACGCAGAGAAGAGAGCGAGCTCGTCCTCCGACAGGTGCAGCGAACACATGCTTTTAGCGAAGTCGAACACTGATGTGATCAAGTCATCACAACCTGGAAACACACACACACACACACACACACACCTTCAGAATAACATATATTATATTGGATTATAAATATTGATGCATTCATGTGTTCATCACTTTAATGATGGAGCTGATTTTAATGACTTTATATGGTGTGGACTCTGTAAGAGGACCTGCAGTGTCTTCAGGTGGTTAAACACGAATGAAAACAGAGTTATGAAGATTATATTGTGTAAATGTGACACACTGGACCTTTAATAAAGAGGAAGAGGAAGAGGAAGAGGACGTGTCACCTAATGCTTTGAAGACGTCAGGACCTGCAAACTTCCCATCGAAGTAGACGGTGTTGTTCTGAGAGTCGAACATGCGACACATTCGGACGAAGACGACCTCCAGAGATCCTGACAGAAAAACACGATGATTAATACTGATGTCACATCTGATGATCATTTAATGACCCACTGCTGATTAATCAGTCATCACTGAATGAACTCAACTCAAACTTTAACATGACTGAGAACATGAACGACAAACGTGAAGGAAGACGTTAACACGGCAGCTGGACGACGTGATGAACGATGGACGTGCTTCCTTTCATATAAAAACATGTTTTCTTTTTTTCATTGGTCACTTTTAAAAATTAAGTTTATTTTTCTCCCAGAACAGAAAAAAACATCTAAAATTCAGATTTCTGTTTGACTTCGTTCGACTGTTTGTGTCTAAAAGTTACATTAGGTATTAGTTACTGTTTAGATATTTAAACAGCTGGAGCCTCCATCAAAGTATGATGCAGTATGATGGAGTATGATGGAGTATGATGAAGTATGATGGAGTATGATGAAGTATGATGGAGTATGATGAAGTATGATGAAGTATGATGAAGTATGATGGAGTATGATGAAGTATGACGGAGTATGATGGAGTATGATGAAGTATGATGGAGTATGATGAAGTATGATGAAGTATGATGGAGTATGATGGAGTATGACGGAGTATGATGGAGTATGATGAAGTATGATGAAGTATGATGGAGTATGATGAAGTATGATGAAGTATGATGGAGTATGATGAAGTATGACGGAGTATGATGAAGTATGATGAAGTATGATGGAGTATGATGAAGTATGATGGAGTATGACGGAGTATGATGAAGTATGATGGAGTATGATGGAGTATGATGAAGTATGATGAAGTATGATGGAGTATGATGGAGTATGACGGAGTATGATGGAGTATGATGAAGTATGATGGTGACAGGTCAACACTTCCATCCCACTAACATATTAGACATTTAATTTCATCAAACTCAGAGAGCTTAACAGATTTATTAGACCAGCTGTCAGAGACCGTCCAGCATCATGACGTGTTTTAATGCAGACTCAAACTGACTTCACATTTTTAAATTTGAGTCGGCTCACTGGATTTCAGTTTCAACCACTAAAACTAAATCTTCTGTTCAGGAATGTAAATAAATAAATAATAATGTACTTTAATATTTTTTCAGTTTTTCTGTGAAACAATACATTTGAAAATTCATGGATAATAATAATAATAATAATAATAATAATAATAATAATATTAATAATAATAATAATTCTATTTTAGCATTAAAAATATCACTTTGGTTGAAGAGCTTCTACACACTGATGTATGAATGTTGTTACACTGAGTGGTGCTCTAATACATCTGTTAAGCACTGTGTATATATTAAATTATTAACTTATTAACTCAATACAAAAAATAATGATATGAATGTGAGTAATCAGCTGGTGAAGTTTGATAATGATTTCTGAGAAAATGAATTTTTAGTTGATGAAGATTCTAATATGTCAACAACATGAAACAAGAAGTCTGAACGTGGATTTATGCAAAGTTACATTTATGTTCTGGAAATCAGTTTAAATTTGCATATTTAATGAGATCATTTGCATTTTAACAGCTAAAACAAAAAATAATTGTCTTAATGTGAGAAATCAGCTGATTTCTATTACTGTCACCTGTCAACACAGTTCTTTTCAAAATAAAAGCTACATCCTGTTAGAACAGTCCAACATGAACACTCATGACGACTCGGTTCACGTAACGTTTCTGTGCATCCGTTTCCTCTAATCGTTAATATTACTTATATATTCTATAGTCTATATTTTTCTCATTGTCAATAAATCATGTCTCTGTCCTGTCTGACTTCCTGTCTGACTTCCTGTCTGTGGCTCTGAGCTCATTGGTTCTGAAGATTAAAAACACTTTTATAAAAGTGTGTTCACATTCCTCGTCTTCATACTGTTGACACTGATGTGTCCTTGAATGCAGCACGTTCTGACCCGTGCCGGTCCCTCTCACCAGCTTTCAGCAGCACAATCTGGTCGTTTTGACAGAGATCCATGAAGCCGTCGATGCGTTTGGCAAACTCCACCACGTACTGGATGGCCTCCGTGATCTTTACGGCACAGAGCTGCCACATCACCTCCCGCGGCTGCAGAGGACACGGTGACAAAATATTCACACACGGCTCAGAGAGAAGAACAGTGCCACAGAATGGTGGGAAACACACACACACACACACACACACACACCTTGCTCTGGTAGCTCTCCACTTCGTCCTGCAGGAAGTTCTGCCAGCTCATGTGCTGCAGCTCCTCCCTCAGGTACTGACACGTCTCCAGGTGAGACTTTGAGATGATCTGAGCCTGATGATCTGCAACACAACACGCGGCAGTGAGCTGCTGATCACTTCCTGTGCACATGCAGGCGGAAAATGTTGAACCTGACTCAGTTTTTAGCTTCATACATGCAGGAACCTGCAGCCTGGACTGAATCTTTTGATCAGCTGCTAATGTTTGAACATTTTGCTGGTAACTGCCTCGAAATCCTTCGCTTGATTTACAAAGTATGAACACTCAGCTCATCCTGCACATCTCTGATCGATCGGTTCGTCTTCCAGCTTTAATTGTACACGTTTGTCTGCTGAACGCATCACAGATGTGAGGTCAGAGGTCTGAGTGCAGACTCTTCCACTCATCTTCTCTTCATCCCTCGTTTGGCTAGTTTGTCTGAACGTTAGCATCAGACTCTAGAGCTGGTTGTATTTGGGTCCAGACAGACCCAGAACCCGCTGGAGGGACTACATAGCCCGTCTAGCCTGGGAGCGCCTCGGGATCCTCCAGGAGGAGCTGGAATGTGTTGCTGGGAAGAAGGACGTCTGGAGCGCCCTGCTAAACCTGCTGCCACCGCGACCCGACCCCGGGTAAGAGGAAGAAAATGGATGGATGGATTCTGGCATTATTTCCTCCATCAGGTCCGTCTGTGATGTTTTTATATACTCTGTGTTTCGTGCTCTATGAAACGGTGTCAACAAAATGTTTGTGAACGCAGCTCAGATAAGAAACTGTTGTTGTGTTCAGCGTCTCTGCGCTGCTAATTGTTCCAGGCTGAATGAACGGAGATGAAGAAACACCCGAGACCAAAACAACGAGGTTCAAAGACGCAGTCAGCTGATGGGGCATGGAGGGGGGGGTCGGGTGGAGGTGGAGGTGGAGGTTTTATGATAAATGCTTTTGTCAGAGAAAAAAAAATCAGTGAATAAAAAAAATCTCCGGGGAGAATAAAGAGATGATTTCCCCCTTCGAGTGCCCTGCCACGTCCCACTTGGCCCTAATTAACAGACAGCTAATTACCACACAGAGATTTTAATGAGCTCTGAATACGAGTTTCCAACCTCTTGCTATTTTAAACCACCTTTCTGCCTCCGTTTGCCCCACACTTCATTTCTTTCTTTCTTTTGTCTCCAAGAACTCTTTGTGCTCTTCTTCTTCTTCTTTGTTTGTTTTTTTCCTCCAGCGCTCTGAAACTTTCCTGTTCATTTCTTCCTGTTTCAGAGCGCCACGCATGCGACCAGGAGGGAGTCACACCTGTGCAACATGTTAATACTGCTGTCCCCTGCTCTGTTTATCAAACTAAATCAACATTTCATAGAGCAGTTTCTGTATTTTTATGACAATGCACGCCTGATCTCATCTATCTGTCCATTTTCTGATGCTTATCTGGGGTCGGATACCCAGCAACGTTTAGCAGCTGCTGCGGGGGATGTTTCAGCGTTCTGCAGCCAGGTGAGATGTATATTCTCTTCAGCACCCCGACCAGTCGGGCCTACCTGGTGAATTTCCAAAAGAAGGCGCCAAGAATCCAACAAAGACACTACAACACCTCAAAGAGACGCTTCAGGGACACGGACCGCTGACCACGTGATCTCATGGTTTTTTTGTTCGCCGCCTGTCTGACTCATTTTCTGTCAGTTGCATGTTATCTAAGCTTTAATACACAAAAACAGTCAAAAAGTTAGTGGAGACATGTCCTCCCTGGCACCTCCTCCTCCTCCTCCTCCAGCTCACCAAGTTCAGCCATGGACACCGTGGGCGACGTGTCCCCGTTGCTGAAGGAGCAGTATGGGAAGAAGTCGTTACTGGATCCGTAGTCACACAATGGCTCCGGTTTGATGCCGTTAATATCGAGCCCTGACTGGTCCGGCGATGGCTGGAAGTCCAGGTAGAACCCACCACCTCCTCCTCCTCCTCCTCCAGAGTCTGCCTGTTTGGGGAAGAGAAGGTTGTTATACACAGACTGTATATGATTCAATCCACTGTAGGGTGTAGAATAATCACAGACCTTGGATGATACTGATCCTCCTTCAGGTGAGTTTTGTTCCATGTAGCCTCCCAGCTCATCGGGCAGCTCCGTGAGGCCCCTGGAGGAGAGGCAGTAGTGAGGGGACAGCGGCTCAGACTCGCCCGGGCTTGGGCTGCCGATGCTGGGGTGGGACAGGATGAGCGGACCCTGCTGCTGCTGCTGGAGGCGGTGCTTCTGCACCTCGGCGTACAAAATGTCGCGCTGCTTCTTGGACATGCGACCAAACTTCACAGCTGTGTTTGAGGTGGAGAAGCAAGAAAGAGCTGCAGAGGTCAGGTCAGATCACACCAACAGATTAGTTTCACTTTCGAACTCGCAGTTTTCAACCTGACTCAACTGATGATGGAGTTCCCCTTCGAGTACTAGAGCTGTGTATCGGTACTCCATACTTTTAAGATATCGATCAAAATAACCCAGAAACAAGTAATACAGAACCTTCTTCAGACAAACGATTCCTACATTTGTTCCTTTCTGTCTTCAGATCTAAGAAATGGCTCCAGACAGTCTGTGGTTTGAACTTAAGGTGATACTGCACGCCTGAAGCGTCTGATAAAATAAATATGTAAAGTGCAGAAGGATTATTTCAGCAAAAATACAAGTAACCTGATAAATGATGATAAATCAAACAGCTGCACTGTTATGACCAACAGGGGTTAACGTTACACCTCCTCGGTAGGCTCCCTGCAGGGAACACCCTGCCAGAATGCTGCCAGAGGTTGTGTTCGGTCCGGTCATGTTGTATGACGTTCGCTCATAGTCTTCATTTCTAACAATGCGTTCATGAGTCTGACTCAAGTTTTTGATTTGAACTTTGTTCTCAGGATGAAGCTGCATCGAGACGACGGACCTTCAGTTCTTCATGAACCGAACATGAACACAGACAGCATGTTGCACACGGTCAGACTGCTGGTGTGTCTGCAGGCTAACATCTTGCAAAATGCTGACCGCCAGATGTTTCTGCAGGTGAGAGTGTGTGTGTGTGTGTGTGTGTCTCACCGTCTCGGGACATGCCCACAGCCAGACATTTCTGCAGACGGCAGTGTTGGCAGCGGTTGCGGCTCGTTCGGTCGATCAGACAGTTTTTCTGGCGAGGACACGAGTAGGCGGCGTTACTCTGCTGACTCCGCCTGAAGAAACCCTGAAAGAAGACGGAGCTGTTAGTTATTCTGACATGTTCAGTCATGGTGAGGCCGACTCTTTCCCCTTCCCAGCATCCTCCACCATCTCTCTCTCTCTTGTTTGTACGCGGATAAATCTCCATCCGCGGCTCGTTGGCTGTGAAATGAGCCTCCAGCTGCCGACAGCAGCTGCTCCAGCTGCACACTCTGGCTTATTTTGGGGAAGCGTTCTAAACAGGTTTGGACTGACGGTCCAAACTAAACGTCAGATGTTTCCTCTCGTTCTGCTCACGAGACTCAGGCGGTGGGTTGGACCACAGCAGAGGAAACAGGAGAAATGACTGTGATTTCAGGGAAATTAGCTGGAAACATTTAAGTTGAAGAGAAACGATGAAACAGGCGCTAAATAACTGCAGTCATGGATATCGACGACAAATACAGATTCATACACAGTGTTGCTTTAAATCATGGACCAGAGGACGAGAAACAAACCAAAGAAGTGATCACATGACACATGAGGAGAGGGGCGGAGCTTACCTTACAGCCCTCGCAGGTGATCACACCGTAGTGGATCCCTGATGATTTATCTCCACAGATCTTACAGGGAATGATTTCAATCTGAGCTGGAGACACAGAGAGAGACAAAGAGTCACACCACAAACATCCAAACATCTGTCAGCAGCTGTATCTGTTACAGTCATGGAGGTTTAATTACAACAGCAGCTTTATTCTTCATCACACACACAACTCAACATCACTCCTCACTGCTCACAACCCAAATGACTGAAGTGAAAGTCAGAAGACGACAAACACTGACAGACGACAGGCGGAGTGAGTTGATCTCTGACTCGTCAGTTTAATGACGATGTACGGCGGACTCCGCCACATCGACAACAACGACAGTCCACGAAGAATTCATGCTGTGGACGCAAAATTCACAAAATTCACCGTCTACAATCAAAGTGTCACGATTAGATTACGCTGAACTCAAGTCGTTTGATGATGACATCATCTGTCTGCGTTTGCTAAAACTGAAAATGAAATCTGTTGTTTAGACGTGACGATGCTAAAGGTGCTAAAGGTGCTAAAGGTGCTAAAGGTTTGGGTCATGGCCAAGGTCCAACCTCTGTGACCGAGAAATGAAGCCAATGCGGAAGTGCCAAAAACTGCAGTTCCTCTAACGTCCACTTGAGGCTGGCTCCAGAAGTGAGTCAGTCTCCATAAGTCCCCATGTTAAAATGTCCAACTTCACAGCAGAAATAAACATGTTTACAGCCTGGTACAAAAAACAGTTTTGCAGCCAGCGCTGCTTCATAACGGCTCACCGCCGCTAAGTTCAACGCACTCCAAGGTCAAAGTTCAACGTGGATGAGCGGTGCGCAGCGCTTAGCTTCATAAACAGCACAAGCCATCATTCATCATTCATTCAATCGTCACATTTAAGAACCAATGAGGTGATTTGACATTTAGCTGTAAAATATGATTCAAAGATGATCGAAGCAGCTGACGTTTAATTTTCTGTTGATTGTGTCTGACTTAAAGTTACATCATCGTTACTATAATAACTTTGTGGTCAATGACGGTTTAAAGAAACCATTATATAGTTATTAACTCTCACTGGATGTGGTTGTGTAACTTCACAACAGATAAGAAAAATTACTGATCCTATAAATAAAATGTAACACTGTCAAAAATAAAAAACATTCTGATGTAGATCAAATATATTTTTGTAATTTTAGGGATGTTTTAAAACATCAAACTAAATATATCAGTATATTTATATATATATTAAATATGATTCAGATACTACAAATACAGAAATAAGAGCTTTGATTACATGAACTATAATATTATCATTATTATTATTATTATTATCATTATTATTATTATTATAATTATATTATTATATATTAGAACAGGTTTGATGAAGCTGATTCTCATCTGTCTCTGGTCACACGGAGCTTTACAGCTTGTTAACGTCCACGTTACAAACCCTGAAGGAAGAACAGAGGATCAAAGGCTCAGATGAAAAGTGAAATCTAAAGAACATAATCACATACGTAGAACATGTGAAGCTTTTCAGAGTCAGGCTCAAAATGAATGTGAATATCCTCGGCTACAGTTTGTTCTTTTATTCTGAGAACGTGCTGCACATAAAAATCATCAACACTTCTTTATTGTCACATTATTTTCAGGATTCACTTTTTATTAATCAGCAGTCGAGCTGTCGACACGTTTTAAAACGAAGTGAAGCTGCAGTGCAGCCGTGACAAGATTTTAGTGTCGATACATGAAGAGTGAAAGAAAGATCTGTGATCGCTGCTGCTGCTCGAACTCACACACACACACACACACACACACACACACACACACACACACACACACACTGTGTACTTCTGTTTAAGTTTGTTTTTCAGACCGGTTTGTCAGACAGACAGACAGACAGACAGGCGTTGTGTATTTATACACTCAGCAGTTTGTTACAGTGACAGCTCGGCTCTGAGCTGCTATATTTAGAGAGGGAAGTTATGTAAGCGTGCAGCCACATGAGCAGACATACACACAAAAAGACACACATGTAGACACACACACACACACACACACACACACACACACATTGCAAACAAGGTGTGGAGGAATCTGGAGACGCAGCTGTTTGTCTGCAGAAACAAGCTTCACTCTTTTGGTTCATAAATTTGGATCAGATTTTATTTTGTTTACAACCAGTTCAAGATGACGAGCACCGTCATCAAAGTTTGATTTGTGTCCACAGCTGAGCTGTGCTGGAAAGTCATGAACATGTTCAGCGAGGAAACAGTGAAATATTCACAATATTCACATTGTATCGAGTTTTAAACAGCAGCTTAGTACGACTTCTGAAGTTTAATTAGAACAGCTCTATTAATTAGAGCCCAGAATCCCTTTGCAGGGCAACCGAGTGACCAATCAGCTGTCAGATTACAACTGCTAATACACAAATGAACAAATCAGAGCTCAGGTTTTAACTTTACGGGAACAAACTGACATTCAGCCAGTGAAAGGTGCAACATAAATAAATAAATAAAGTTTAAGGTTCCCGCTTTGTTTCAAGTCCCTTCTTGGTCATTTATCTTTATTTTAGATTTGCATTAGTTTAAAGACGCCTGGTCCACACTGTGCGGCGTTAGTCCTCTAATAAGTACATAGACATGCATGTGTGTTTGTCTTGGTCCTGATGCCAACGTGAGGACGTTTTTCTCCATAGCTCTTTCTACACGCTGTAATGTAACTGTGATGTAACCGTCAGCTGCACTGTGGACCACATGACTGTTGTTGTTTATGGTCGTCACCTCGGTGACATCGAGTGCACAGGATGCCCGCAGACCAGTGTTGAATGTGGTTAAAAGACACGCTTACACAGGAGACTTAGTTAACGTGTGAAATCAGTAAAATGTGACTTAATGCACAGCTTCCATCTGTCACTGACAATGTAAGAAGATGTTTTAAAAAACTGAGAGCAAAAAGAAAAATGTTGTAATGCTGAGTTCAACAGAAATAGATTGATGTTTTTCACCATGTTAAAATAAAACATTTCACATTATTCTCTGGTTGCTGAGCGTTAGATGTGCAGACTGATACCTCTCATTTTTTATCGTCTCGTTTATTGGAGGTTATGTGCCAGATAACTGATATTATTGATCTGATAATATGTGTCCAGTTTTCACGTTATGGTTCCAACCTAACGTCCCTTTTAGACACTTTGGTACATTTATGTGCTCATATTTACTCATAATAAACAGACAACGCACATAAAAATTTAAAGATAAATAAATCTGATATTGTGTCAGGGATCATAGCTTCATTCTATACATGAACTTCTTGTTTTATTCAAAGTGCTTTCACTGCACACAGAATAATCTGTCAATAAACAGACAGAGGAGCAGATTTCAGATATTTTGGCATTCATAAAATATTTTAAAATGTCAACAACAACAAAAAAAGCCTCACACACACACACACACACACACACACACACACACACACACGATGCAAACACACATGCACACGCATGCTGCAGCTTCCTCTGTGCAGTAATTAGCTCTCCAAGTGTTAATCCCTTCTGAATTCTGCATTTCGACATCAAAGACGACGTTCAACAAAGCCACCGCCTGAAATTGGAGCTGATGTGAGCGCAGCAGATATTTATACACCCGGCCAGCTGCAAACACAAACATCTGCTTTGTTTCTTTGAGTTCCCCTCAGGCTCACTGGAGGAGAATTAAGACTGGAGACACAAGAACAAGTTTCTTCTTCTCTGGCCAACAATAAAAACCAAGAAGAGAAGAGAGAGATGGAACCTGGTTAACCTGCTTCAAGTCACATTTCACTCATTTTTCTGATTATGAAGCATCACACGTGTTTAAATCGGTAATGTTCAATGAAACAGATGATTCTTCACGTGTTTTATAGAAATCTTTAGTTTTGTCCCGGTCTTTGTGAGCTGAAACGTTTGTATACGTTAAAGTCTCCATGAAACAGGACCAGAACCGAACAGAACCTCTGAACCAGCAGTGTCCAGTCTAACAGTGAATACAGCAACAGAAACTCTGAACCAGCAGTGTCCAGTCTAACAGTGAATACAGCAACAGAACCTCTGAACCAGCAGTGTCCAGTCTAACAGTGAATACAGCAACAGAACCTCTGAACCAGCAATGTCCAGTCTAACAGTGAATACAGTAACAGAACCTCTGAACCAGCAGTGTCCAGTCTAACAGTGAATACAGCAACAGAACCTCTGAACCAGCAGTGTCCAGTCTAACAGTGAATACAGTAACAGAACCTCTGAACCAGCAGTGTCCAGTCTAACAGTGAATACAGCAACAGAACCTCTGAACCAGCAGTGTCCAGTCTAACAGTGAATACAGTAACAGAACCTCTGAACCAGCAGTGTCCAGTCTAACAGTGAATACAGCAACAGAACCTCTGAACCAGCAGTGTCCAGTCTAACAGTGAATACAGCAACAGAACCTCTGAACCAGCAGTGTCCAGTCTAACAGTGAATACAGCAGCCTACCGAGGTGGTTTTCTTGCCGGGTTTGGCTCCTGGCATCCCGGGCTGAGTCAGTTCAGTTAGCTACACGGCTGGCCGAGCTAACCACAGTTATAAAGTCTGTAAATCACCTCGGTCCGGTGGCTGAGTCCCATTTTGTTGCCTGCTGGTAGTTAGCTGAAAGCAACGTTAGCAAGTAAGGCTGTCCATCAGGAAACCCTCCAGATTTGACAAACTCGAGGCCAAGATAATTTCATCCGGCCCGCGAGATAGTTTCATATGTCTATTATTAAAATCGCACTCCCACTGCTCACACCACAAGTCCCACAATGCACTGCAACAGGCGCCACACTGGTAAAGATACTGTCATTGGTCAAGACCTGTGCACCACCTCACATGTCGAGTCTTTTTAAAAATAATTGTTTCATCAGGTTTGTGAGTTTCACTTTCTACTTTTGGTCTCACGGTAAACTGAATCTTCTTGGACATTTGAAGAGGTCAGCATGTGTGTGATTAATCTGAATCAAATCAACATATCAAGGCGCTGCAGTAATAATTACCATATTGATCATGTCTGTACCGTCCGGACCTCGAGCTCAGGTTGACCTTTGGTTTAATATGTGACGACGTGCCCTCCTCCTCCTCCTCCTCCTCTTCCTCTCGGTCTCTACATCAGTGAACCTCAGAGGAAATTGTTGTAATGACTCATCAGCGTCAGCGCGGCGGCCATCAAACACACAGGAAGCTTTCATGTTCGTCAGCATCTGCTCAGTCGTCCGTCAGCGGCGTGTAACGAAGCCTCTGTGTTCAGTTTAATCAGAGGAGTGTTGGACCGGTGTGACGCTCCCTCAGAGACTCTTCTTCTTCTTCTTCATTCTTCATTCTTTTCTTCTTCGTTGGTGTATTAAACAGAGTTAAATGTGTCTGATCTGCAAACACTGTCCTTTCTGTTTGTGCAAAGCCTCAAAGGCATCATGGGATACGTCTGCATCGTCTGTTTAGGCCTTTTTTTTTTAGTAACTTTGAACGTGTGTTGAACTCTGCAAGTTCAGAACAGGAGCACTCAGTCCACGCTGACATCACTTCATCCTCTTGCAAGCCAAACAATCTGAGACTTAAAGGTCTGCTTACCTTCTTCTTCCACCAACTACATTACCCACAATGCAACTTGACTACTGACAGTTCAGTCAGAGATTGTGGTCTGTTATGCTAGTAGCAGCTAACATGGCCTAATGCAGTCTTTCTAACTCGACAGCAACAGATTTGTAGTCTTAAACTGACGCTGACTCAAGTCGCATCACTCCAGGACATTCATCAGACTTCACATGGCGCCCTCTGGAGACAGGATATCGATTGGGGTTTACAGTAGCCAATAGAGAGTGAGCATGCATTGCAGCTAGCATCGGCGCCTACCTTCCAGTGAACACGGCCGGACTGGAGACACAACGTCCGAACCAGCAGTGAGCAGTTTTCTAACAGCCGCCTACCGAGGTGGTTTTCCTGCCGGGTTTGGCACCGGGGCTGAGTCAGTAACCACAGTTAGCGCTTCACTACAGGCTCTAAATACTGACATGAGTTCATAATGTAGTGATGTACACTCTACACTTTTCCTCAGCAAACCGAGGACTGAGGCCAAAACATCTTGTGTCCATTCAGACGTTGCCAGCAGCCTCCGTTCTTTAATCTCCCCGTCCAGCTTCCAGATAATCTCAGCGCGGACGTAATAACGGCAGACATATGGCGGCACATGGAGAACCAACACACTCATTCAGCCTGGCAGCAGATGAAGCAGCAGCTTGTTCAACAGCCACAGTTGGAGGTTTTTTCTTAGTCACCTCTCCATCAGGTCGGCACAGTAATCTCCAAACTGTGATAGTACTGTGAGGACAGAGACTCTTTGTCCTCCTGGGAAAAGATATCCCAGACTAATAAAGATCAAGTAATTCATGAAATAATGTTTGTTTGTTGTATAAACCCAAACTTCCTGTTCATAAACGTCCTTTCAGGAACTTGTTGGTGATGACCGTTGACGTAAAGATGGAGGCTACCCAAATGGAGGCCAAAACATCTGGACTGTCACCTGTAGTACACGTCAAACAAAGATTTGGTTTCTGTCGCTTTAGATCGTTCTTACGCTGATTTTTCTGATTCTGTTTTTTTCCGTCATGATTGACAGCTGAGCGCTGGTGAACGGCAGGCCAAGTTTGAACTCCTCTGGTCTGTGCTGGCGTTTTAAAACTGTATGCTGCCTGTAAAGTAATTAAATTCAGAGCTCCATATGAAGACTTGGACCTTCCAGAGTTTTCCCCTGTGAACACTGCAGATGCTCGCCGTATAGATACCACTGTGTAATGTGCAATTAGCAGCATAGCGGCACTACGTGAAGGCTAATGAGCTGGAAGAGTTTCAAGAGAGCTACCGCCGGTTACTGCGTTTACTCTGAAAAAATGCTGAAGAAACACAAATCCCTGAGGAATAAATTATTTGAAACCCAGCACTGAAACATAATAAAGTTTCTCAGAGCCGGGATCAAAGAGGGAGGAGAGACGAGGACCTTTGAAATATGTCAAAGTTTGATAAAAACCACCACCATCCTCTGTTTTTTCTCCTGTGTCGGAGCTGAAGTTTAGTTTCTAAATATGAAGACCAAACAGACGATTTATCATTTATCATATCATCACAGTTCAGCTAACGCCGTTTGAAGCCGGTCGTCTTGGAGACGGTCAAATGAGCCCATTCCTACCAAACCATCCTGTCGACATTACAAAGTAACATCAATTTGATCTCTGGGATTTACAGAGTTTCCCGATGGACAGTGAAGTAAACTGCTGACAACTGTAGCTGCTGTTAGCTCATGTTAGCTCAGTTTGTTAGCTGCTGTTAGCTCATGTTAGCTCAGTTTGTTAGCTGGGCTGTGAGCTCAGAGCAGCAGGGGAGTGTTAATTGGACTAGTCAGTAATATTAGCTGGCTGCTATGTCTCTGCTGATGTTATGTTATGTTATGCTCATATTGTGCTATGTATGGTCTCTAATAGGCTATAGCTGTTGCTAAGGTAACAAAGCTGGTGCGTGGTCGGGTCTCCACGGGTTGTTGGACAGCACTCCTGACCCTTAGCCCGACCTTCAGCTCCTCCTCCTGGGCTGACCAGCCCTCGGCCGCCTGGCTCCTCCTGCTCGCGTCAGGAGGTTCTGCGTGACCTCCAAAAACCCCCAATCTGTCCCTCCTCTACACCTCCCTCTGTTTTCCCTCCATCAGCTCGTGTGGTCACGTGATGCAGAGAAGGGACAGATGCAGCAGAGATGACGCTCGTCATTTTCAGCCCTTTCTTTGAGGCAGGAGTGATGTCACCAGTGATGTCACCACCTCCCCCCTGCAGGGAGCAGTTAAATAATCTTCTGACTGTTGTAATCCTGTGACATAACAGGCGGGCTGAACGCCACACACACACACACACACACACACAGTAGTACAGATTTGGACAGTTTAATACAGTTGGATCAAGACGCTTTCGAGCCCGGGGCGCAGGGGAATACTGACGCGGAGCGGAGCCGGTGTCGTGCCAGAACCGGAGCTGGGCTCAGCAGCTTCTACGGACATAATGGCAGAGGAGAAGAGAGTGAAGAGGACGCTGACGGAGGAAGCTAAGAAGAGAAAAGGAGAGAGTGAGCGAGCAAGAAGCCGCCGGACAAGAGTAAATCTGGGACTGACTTTTAGTGAATTAGCGCCTATTCGTGTCTTTACATTGACTTTGTGTCTTGCCAACATGGCGGCAGCCAGCGTCGCATATTTAAAGCTTCATAAACGTGTTGGTGACGTCACTCATGATCTGTCAGTTCTATGAAGAACTCAGTCAGCAGTAAACATGTGATGCTGTGTGTTTACATCAGAGCTCTTTGTTTCACTGCCGACACACTTTCATCCTGACCGACAACTTTTATTTACTCAAACTGTCACGTAGTCTGAAAACCACATCCTCATCATCCGGGTTTCACATCCTCCTCCTGTCCACCACACACACACACACACACACACACACACACACACACACACACACACACCTCTCTTCTCACACAACTTCATAATTTGACCGACAAATTCCCAAAAATAGTATTTCCACGATCGGTGAAGTCGTGCACGAACTCAGCAGATCACATGTGGAGCGTCCTTCAGACAACAACACAAACAAGACCGTCATCATGATGCTCCTTGAAATCATT
Organism: Sciaenops ocellatus; assembly: GCA_033000465.1. Lineage (NCBI taxonomy): Eukaryota > Metazoa > Chordata > Actinopteri > Sciaenidae > Sciaenops > Sciaenops ocellatus. The sequence goes on from CP136888.1 coordinate 33,246,509, forward strand.
GAAAGGTTTGGAAACATTCCATGTGTCCACAGGGGGCGCCAGAGTCAACACGACACGTCCTCCTTTAAATTAAAGTAGAAATAAATCTATTTTCCAGAACTGCTCATCTTTATCGCGGCCGGAGCCCGAGAGGCGGGGTCCGCCGTGCACAGGTGTGCAGTTCATCACAGAGCTGACACACACACACACACACACACACACACACACACACACAAACACACACACACCGAACCTTCTCAGTATTAACCACTGCACCGCCCAGAGTACAAATATGACTGTGTGGAAACTCAATATGCAGGATGACATAATATTCATATCATGTGAATATATTCAAACTATTGATGCAGCTTCATCTGTAATAATACTTCATCATTTAGAGTTTGTCTTCATAATCTGCAGAGTAAAAAAATACAATAATAAATAACAGGAAGTAGTAAAATGTAAACGTCAGCAGAACTTTAGTAAACGTACTCATGAAACCAGTTCTTGTCCAAACAGAGACAGAGTGGAGCATCTCTCTGACAACAAAACATCTCTGACAGAAGTTCAGCTCAAACTTGAGACGACTTCAACAAATTTACATATTTAACATAAATAATTATATATTTAAATTCTTACCTTTCATGGCAGAAATCACAAAATACATATTTATAATCCAGACTCATAACAGCCCCGTGTGTGTGTGTGTGTGTGTGTGTGTGTGATCAGCAGCAGATCTCTCTCAGCTCTGTCATCCTCTGCTGCTCTCACAACCACATGAGGAGCCATGTGACTGTGACGTCACCACTCTGCCCCGCCCCCCCACCCCAGGCCCGCCCCCTCCTGACTGACACGGCTGTCAGCCAATGAGATGTCTGTGTGTGTCATTCCTCCAATGAGAGGATCAGAGGAGGTTTTAAATAAAGATTTGAGTCAAATATTCAAATTTAGAGAATTTTCTTCATTACATCATCAAAATGTTTAATGTTTATTTTATTATGTCCAAACCACAGACTGTCTAAAACCTGGACGTAGTCTCCGTGACGTCCCTGCAGACTGTCTAAAACCTGGACGTAGTCTCCGAGACGTCCCCGCAGACTGTCTAAAACCTGGACGTAGTCTCCGTGACGTCCCCGCAGACTGTCTAAAACCTGGACGTAGTCTCCGAGACGTCCCCGAAGAAACCTGGACGTAGTCTCTGTGACGTCCCCGCAGACTGTCTAAAACCTGGAAGTAGTCTCCGTGACGTCCCCGCAGACTGTCTAAAACCTGGACGTAGTCTCCGAGACGTCCCCGCAGACTGTCTAAAACCTGGACGTAGTCTCCGTGACGTCCCCGAAGAAACCTGGACGTAGTCTCCGTGACGTCCCCGCAGACTGTCTAAAACCTGGACGTAGTCTCCGAGACGTCCCCGAAGAAACCTGGACGTAGTCTCCGTGACGTCCCCGCAGACTGTCTAAAACCTGGACGTAGTCTCCGTGACGTCCCCGCAGACTGTCTAAAACCTGGACGTAGTCTCCATGACGTCCCCGCAGACTGTCTAAAACCTGGACGTAGTCTCCGAGACGTCCCCGAAGAAACCTGGACGTAGTCTCCGTGACGTCCCCGCAGACTGTCTAAAACCTGGACGTAGTCTCTGAGACGTCCCCGCAGACTGTCTAAAACCTGGACGTAGTCTCCGTGACGTCCCCGCAGACTGTCTAAAACCTGGACGTAGTCTCCGTGACGTCCCCGAAGACTGTCTAAAACCTGGACATAGTCTCTGTGACTCAGTGAGTTTTGCTATAGTTGGACAGAACCAGGCTAGTTGTTTCCCTCTGTTTACAGTCTTTATGCTAAGCTAAGTTTGCTGTCTGCATATTTGGGCTGCGTGGGCTTCATTTCACAACTATGGAGGTCGCTGTGCTGTTTAAGTTCTTCTGGTGGAGAAAAACCAGAAAAGTTGCTTCAAAAAGGACTGAAGTGCAGCTCGAGCTAACAGGGCAACATCCCACTCTGCTTCAAAACAAATCTCTCCTGAGCTGTGGAGCATCATTGAAACGATTAAGCTGCCAGCAGAGTGAACCTCAGTGTGTTGAAGACGTGAAGGCTGCAGGCGAGAGCGACTCCTGCCAGCCGAGGGAGGAAGCCGAGGAGCAGCAGGAGCTCCATTCTTCTTACAAATTGGCAGAACAGGGGGGACGATTTACGCTCGGAGAGGCTCTCCGCCTCCCCTCATCACAGCCGAGTCGATACACTCACAGCGGCACGTTACGAGTTGTTTGGAAAATGCCTCGGCGGCGCCTGAAGGATCAGAGTTTCTCCCTCCGATCATCCCACGCACCGTCGACTGCAGGGAGGATCTCGCATTCATTACCCGTCCTTATCTGCTCTAATGAGAGAGACCGGGCTCTGGCAGCGGTCCCTCGTCACACATTCATCCTCATCTCTCCTGCAAACTCGCAAAGTCCTGCATGTTTTACAGTGAAACTGGTTCTGAGTGCACCGCAGAGAGCAAAAGAACTGCATTAAAAACTCATCTGGTGAAAATGTTTGAGTTCAGATGAGACCGTCTTCCTCTAAAATCTTTAATGCCGCGCAGCTTTGCTTCATTCACCGAGAAGGTTAACCGAGTCCACATGCAGCAAACAGAAACAGAAACTGAACTCACATGTGTGCGTCTTCTTCACGCCTGCCGACGAACCTGCAACACAAAACAAAGAGAAACAAACAAACGTTATTTTCAGCTGCACGTCTCGTGGAAAGTTTAACTACTAAATCTCATCACGTCGCCACTTTTCCAGCTCTCTCACATGTTTCTGATGTGTCCAACATCCGTGTTCATTACATGTCACCTACAGGTATGACCTGCTAAAGTAGCTAACCATTACCAGGCAACAGAACCAGGCTCAGCAGCCGGACCGGACCGGGTTGGAGCACAGCCTCTGAGACCAACAGGGAATAACGTTACAGTACCGAGGTGATTTACAGACTTTATGATGGAAACACTGATAAGTAGTGAAGTGCTAACTGTGGTTAGCTCGGTCAGCCGTGTAGCTAACTGAACTGACTCAGCCCGGGATGCCAGGAGCCAAACCCGGCAAGAAAACCACCTCGGTAGGCTGCTGTGTTCCTGCTACCCGCTGGTATCCAGTCGCGTTCACTGGAAGGCGGTAGGGGGCGCTGTATTCCTAACTAGGACGTGCCCAGTGTTCCACACTCTGAATGTACACTGACTTCAACAGGGCTGACCACCCTCACACATCATCTCTGGTTTCATTCAAACGTCCTCAGTTATGACGCTACGATTGCTGCCCGACCCGATCAGTTCTGACTGCTCACATGACCCGTCTTTGTACATCAGTCCTTCATGTTTCACACCAGACAAGCAGAAAGTGAACGGCATCACTGCTTTACACGGTGACTCATTTGTTCCACAGACACCTCAGTGTGTCATCAGCCCTGACGTGAGGCTGATGCAGCTCGTCGTCTGGCTTCTGTCCAGAAGGCCGTGGGGGGCTGGAGACAATCCCGGGGCCAAAATCTGTCGGGGCCGCAGTGACTCGCTCCTCTGGTGATGCTCTGCTCGCCCATCTGGACGTGGCCACAGAGAGAGAGTGTGTGTGTGTGTTTAAAATCTGTGCTTTAAAACGTGTGTGTGCAAACTGTATGTGAGTCTTTGAGTCAATAATGACAGCAGGAAAGAGGTGGAAGCGGTTTCTATGGCAACAAGGTCTTACCTGAGCAACACTTCTCCGTTAAACCAACATCACGGATAAATCAGTGTTTGTTCAGTTTCAGAGAGTAATCCCTCTGTGGTAACTATGTTCAGCTGTACTCGAGTATTTGTTCTGATTACATTACTTCTGATCAAAAACTAGCGAGTCGACAACTTTGCTAACAGCCAAACATCAACAAGGTCACCAACAGCAGACACAGCAGCCAGCTAATATTACTGACTAGTCCAACAGCAGTCAGCCCAGCTCGGCGTCTGTCTTTCAGCCTTTTATTTCACCAAGCTCTCACCAACCACTAAAAGTCAGTCCCAGATTTACTCTTGTCCGGCGGCTTCTCGCTCGCTCACTCTCTCCTTTTCTCTTCTTAGCTTCCTCCGTCAGCGTCCTCTTCACTCTCTTCTCCTCTGCCATTATGTCCATAGAAGCTGCTGACTGCTGGGCCTGAAAACCTCTTCTTCTTCTTCTTCTTCTTCTTCTTCTTCCCGGTGGTCCAAACCTCCTGTGGTACAAACACTAATGCCGCGTATCCACCGGCACGGTACGACACGGCACGGCACGGTATTTGCGTGTTTCCACTAGCACGTAGTACTTGGTATCAGGTACTACTTTGGTATCGCCTCGGTCCTGGTTCCAAGCGAGCCGAAGCGATACTAAAACGTGATGTCAGCCGACTGCCTTCCACTGATTGGCCGACGAGTGTCGTCACTGGAAGCGTCATAAGCGCGCGACGACCGACCAGACTGTAAATAAACACAAGACTCGACCACACCACTTTTTAAAACCCCGCTGCTCTTCGACTACACTCGAACACGAGAAGATGGCTTCGCAGAAAAAATCCACGCCATGGTCGGTTGTTGTGTTGCTGGTGTTGTTGTTGTTCTGTTGGCATGGCGCGGTGTAAATGACGTTACGGCAGTTTCACTGCCGTGTTATGACGACCCCGCCCACGTCGAGGAAGTACTATATGGTACTCAGTTGTAATGGAAACAGACCCGAACCGTACCGTGCCGTGCCGTGCTAGTGGAAATGCACCATAACACTCCCCCAGTGCTCTGAGCTCACAGTCCGGCTAACAAACTGTGCTAACATTAGCTAACAGCAGCTAACAAACTGAGCTAACATTAGCTAACAGCAGCTAACAAACTGAGCTAACAGCAGCTAACAAACTGAGCTAACATGAGCTAACAGCAGCTAACAAACTGAGCTAACAGCAGCTAACAGCGGCTAACAAACTGAGCTAACATGAGCTAACAGCAGCTAACAAACTGAGCTAACATTAGCTAACAGCAGCTAACAAACTGAGCTAACAGCAGCTAACAGCGGCTAACAAACTGAGCTAACATTAGCTAACAGCAGCTAACAAACTGAGCTAACATCAGCTAACAGCAGCTAACAAACTGAGCTAACAGCAGCTAACAGCGGCTAACAAACTGAGCTAACATGAGCTAACAGCAGCTAACAAACTGAGCTAACATGAGCTAACAGCGGCTAACAAACTGAGCTAACATGAGCTAACAGCAGCTAACAAACTGAGCTAACATGAGCTAACAGCAGCTACAGCTGTCAGCAGGTTACTTCACTGTCCATCAGGAAACTCTGTAAATCACAGAGAGTTGAGGCGGAGCAGCCGGAGGACATCAGAGGGAAAACCAGAAAACATTTTCTCCATAAAATATGATCCAGTTTCACCAAAATCAGTGAAATAGTTGGTGGTGTGTGACTTAGTGCCGTAAAGCGTTACGTACTTCTCCCGACCCGGAGCCCAAAGTTACATAGTGTGAGAACAGACGTACGAATGACAGAGACACCATTCACCTGATCACAGGTCAGTGTACATCAACAGTTAACAGACATTATCAGAGAAAAGTTACATGATGTTTCATATCACACGTCTGAACGAGGCTTTGATTCTGTTTTTTGGTTTCATGTTTCTAATATTAAAATAAATCACATCAAATGTTGGAGGTTGTATCATGTCTGTTTTTCTGTTCAGCTCTCCCTCTGATACAGTTCACCTCTTCTGTCACGTCTCCTCCCATCAGCCATCTGGTCGTTTGCCATCACCCACACACACACATGTACAAACACACACACAACACACACACACACACACACACACACACAACAGGATGTTTCATCACAGTCTGTGGAGGCAGACATGCAGCGCTGCGTCTCCTTTAGTCCTTCCAGTCACCTGAGATTTCTTTTCAGTCACCTGAGGCCAAGAAAACTATGAAAGTCTCTGATGTCTGTTTCTAAGACTGGCCTGAATCTGTGGGGACATCACGGAGACTGTGTCCAGGTTTTAGACAGTCTGTGGGGACATCACGGAGACTACGTCCAGGTTTTAGACAGTCTGCGGGGACATCACAGAGACTACGTCCAGGTTTTAGATAGTCTGCGGGGACGTCACGGAGACTACGTCCAGGTTTTAGACAGTCTGCGGGGACGTCACAGAGACTACGTCCAGGTTTTAGATAGTCTGCGGGGACGTCACAGAGACTACGTCCAGGTTTTAGATAGTCTGCGGGGACGTCACGGAGACTACGTCCAGGTTTTAGACAGTCTGCGGGGACGTCACAGAGACTACGTCCAGGTTTTAGACAGTCTGCGGGGACGTCACGGAGACTACGTCCAGGTTTTAGATAGTCTGCGGGGACGTCACAGAGACTACGTCCAGGTTTTAGATAGTCTGCGGGGACGTCACAGAGACTACGTCCAGGTTTTAGACAGTCTGCGGGGACGTCACGGAGACTACGCCCAAGTTTTAGATAGTCTGCGGGGACGTCACGGAGACTACGTCCAGGTTTTAGATAGTCTGCGGGGACGTCACAGAGACTACGTCCAGGTTTTAGATAGTCTGCGGGGACGTCACAGAGACTACGTCCAGGTTTTAGACAGTCTGTGGGGACGTCACGGAGACTACGCCCAAGTTTTAGACAGTCTGCGGGGACGTCACGGAGACTACGTCCAGGTTTTAGACAGTCTGCGGGGACGTCATGGAGACTACATCCAGGTTTTAGATAGTCTGCGGGGACGTCACGAAGACTACGTCCAGGTTTTAGACAGTCTGCGGGGATGTCACAGAGACTACGTCCAGGTTTTAGATAGTCTGTGGGGACGTCACGGAGACTACGTCCAGGTTTTAGACAGTCTGCGGGGACGTCACGGAGACTACGTCCAGGTTTTAGACAGTCTGCGGGGACATCACAGAGACTACATCCAGGTTTTAGACAGTCTGCGGGGACGTCACAGAGACTACGTCCAGGTCGAGCTGAAGGACAGTTTGTCCTCAAACTGTCCAGGAAACAGTGGAATAGAAACAATGTGAACAGTTTATTAAAGGAAGTAAAGTGACCTTGACAGATCAGAGTAACCTTTTTTCATCTCAGCCCATTTACATGTTCCTGCCTATACGCACATGATGACTGTCCCCTGAGGGACACGCGAGGTGATTCATGCCTGTTGGCGTGTTTTTGTTTCCAGGTCAAACTGGGAGAGAAAATGGAGCAAATTCATGGAGAGGAAGAAAAGCTGCTCTGCTGTTAGAATGAGAAACCACTGCAGTGACAACTTAGCATGATGCTAGCAGCTCTGTGCTAACGCTGACAATGCTTCAGACAGTCTGCGGGGACGTCACGGAGACTACGTCCAGGTTTTAGACAGTCTGCGGGGACATCGCGGAGACTACGTCCAGGTTTTAGACAGTCTGCGGGGACATCGCGGAGACTACGTCCAGGTTTTAGACAGTCTGCGGGGACGTCACGGAGACTACGTCCAGGTTTTAGACAGTCTGCGGGGACATTGCGGAGACTATGTCCAGGTTTTAGACAGTCTGACAGTCTGCGGGGACGTCACAGAGACTACGTCCAGGTTTTAGACAGTCTGCGGGGACGTCACGGAGACTACGTCCAGGTTTTAGACAGTCTGCGGGACGTCACAGAGACTGCGTCCAGGTTTTAGACAGTCTGCGGGGACGTCACGGAGACTACGTCCAGGTTTTAGACAGTCTGCGGGGACGTCACGGAGACTGCGTCCAGGTTTTAGACAGTCTGCGGGGACGTCACAGAAACACTGTCGTTCCGTGGTGTTTCAGAAGAAACCTGAGCGAGCAGCCGCTCGAGCTCCAGAGGAAGCAGCAGGTAAAAATAAACGATCCATGTTGATTTCATTGATCATCAAACGCTGACCTGGAAAACAAACCGATTCCACGTGGCTGCAAAAAAACCCTCATCAGCAGAAAAAACACTCGCTTTGTGTTTCCAAGTTCAGCGGGTGACGTCGTTTATCTGCAGCGACCTTTGACTGCCTCCAAAAATTAATCCTGCGTGCGCACAAACACGATCACGCCCCGCCACACGCTTCATATTTCACAAACATGATAATAGGCATCATCAGGCACCTACGAGGCTTTATCATGGAATCTAGGCCAGATTAGAATATTCATTAGCTCTGCAGGAGGAGGGGAAGCTGCTTCAGCTCCAACAAACACACAATATGTAACCATACAACAACCTGCTGTCATCAAACACTGACAGAACTTACACAAAGTTCTGGTTTCACTGGGGATTGAACCCAGGACCTTCTGCGTGTAAAGCAGACGTGATAACCACTACACTATGGAACCTGTTTTAAGCTAATCCGGCGGTTTCTTGCTCGCTCACTCTCTCCTTTTCTCTTCTTAGCTTCCTCCGTCAGCGTCCTCTTCACTCTCTTCTCCTCTGCCATTATGTCCATAGAAGCTGCTGACTGCTGGGCCTGTAAACTTCTTCTTCTTCTTCTTCTTTCCTGTGGTACAAACACTAACACTCCCCCGGTGCTCTGAGCTCACAGTCCGGACAGCCCGGCTAACAAACTGAGCTAACATTAGCTAACAGCAGCTAACAAACTGAGCTAACAGCAGCTAACAAACTGAGCTTACATTGAATAACAACAGCTAACAAACTGAGCTAACATTAGCTAACAGCAGCTAACAGACTGAGCTAACATTAGCTAACAAACTGAGCTAAAATTAGCTAACAGCAGCTAAAAAACTGAGCTAACATTAGCTAACAGCAGCTAACAAACTGAGCTAACAGCAGCTAACAAACTGAGCTAACAGCAGCTGACAAACTGAGCTAACAGCAGCTAACAAACTGAGCTTACATTAGCTAACAGCAGCTAACAAACTGAGCTTACATTAGCTAACAGCAGCTAACAAACTGAGCTTACATTAGCTAACAGCAGCTAACAAACTGAGCTAACATTATCTAACAGCAGCTAACAGACTGAGCTAACAGCAGCTAACAAACTGAGCTAACAGCAGCTAACAAACTGAGCTTACATTAGCTAACAGCAGCTAACAAACTGAGCTGACATTAGCTAACAGCAGCTAACAAACTGAGCTGACATTATCTAACAGCAGCTAACAAACTGAGCTAACAGCAGCTAACAAACTGAGCTAACAGCAGCTAACAAACTGAGCTTACATTAGCTAACAGCAGCTAACAAACTGAGCTTACATTATCTAACAGCAGCTAACAGACTGAGCTAACAGCAGCTAACAAACTGAGCTAACAGCAGCTAACAAACTGAGCTTACATTAGCTAACAGCAGCTAACAAACTGAGCTTACATTAGCTAACAGCAGCTAACAAACTGAGCTGACATTATCTAACAGCAGCTAACAGACTGAGCTAACAGCAGCTAACAAACTGAGCTAACAGCAGCTAACAAACTGAGCTTACATTAGCTAACAGCAGCTAACAAACTGAGCTTACATTAGCTAACAGCAGCTAACAAACTGAGCTGACATTATCTAACAGCAGCTAACAGACTGAGCTAACAGCAGCTAACAAACTGAGCTAACATGAGCTAACAGCAGCTACAGTTGTCAGCAGTTTACTTCACTGTCCATCAGGAAACTCTGTAAATCACAGAGAGTTGAGGCGGAGCAGCCGGAGGACATCAGAGGGAAAACCTCAGATGCAACAAGTTTGTCACAGTGATGTTGACTCTAATCTATCATCATATCTAATATCATCATTCACGCTGCTCTGAGATCAGCCGCCGCCGCCTCCTCCTCCTCCTCCTCCTCCTCCTCCCTGTGTCACAGCAGATCACACACTGACACACTGACCCAGAACCTGCAGCTCCCTGCTCAAATATTCAGAGCTTCAGTGAGGAGAGGAGACGACGCTGACTGCTGGTCTGTCATCAACAGTCTGCTCACAGACGACAACAGACGACAACAGAGGACGCAGCAGCCTTCAAATGTTCTCCAGCAGCACATCAGAGAACAAAGGAGAGAAGTTTATGTTTTCATTTGTTCCAAATTAATGAAAAATTCATGAAGAAAACTGGACACATGAAACTAAATGGACAGTTAAGGAGGATATCGGTTACATCAACCACTAACACACAGTCCCAGAGATGGAGGAGGTCATATGTTCAAGGTCCAAAGTCAGAAAGTTTGTATCAGTCCAAAGTTCCAGTGAAATGGGAAAGTTACCACAGAGTGCAGCAGAACCAGTGCAGTGACCACGAGGTGTCTGGGTCTGTCTCCAGAACCAGACAGAAACAAACCAACAAACAAACCTGTCAACAGACAGGGTCACAGAAATATCTTCAGTTATCTAATACGTGCAGTAGTTCAAAAAAGTTGGAAACTTTCCATGGGAATTAACAGGAATAAACCAGGAATTTACAAAACTGAAGGATGGCCTTTAACAGTGAACTTAAATATAGCTGATGAAAATATATTTTATCATCATCTTGACTAAAACAACCAGATTTCATGCAGGTACACTTGAATATCTGCTATTCCTCAATCACATGCTCACAGCACACTGCTTACTGCAGGGCTATTGAGGCCACGCCCCCTACCTGCACAGGTGATTTCTGTACCTGGACCACACTTTAGAGCCCAGAGCAGAGACTGTTGAAGACACACATGTGAGCTGGTGGACTTATAACAACAAAATATTGTTCAATAAAATCATTCAAACTTGCTAAAGTTCTACTTACAAATAAAACTAAATGTTTAGATTTATGTTTGGATATGATACAGTTTGTTTACAATTTACAGTTAATTCACAGAAATTTACATGGAGTTTCCGATTTGGAATATTTCCAAAATTCCCCCCCCCCCCCTTGCCACCCTGATCTACAGTCTTGTCATCACAAATCACGTGGACTGTAACAGTGTTAGCAGAGCACCGTTAGCAGTTAGCAGCTGAGCTGAGTTACCTCACGTGCTCCTGCTGGCACGATGACTCAGCACACACAGGTGTTCAGTCTTCTCCCGGTGACACCTCTTTCACTTCACTCTCTGTAAACACGCTCCGGTGTACCGTCTCTCTGTCTGTCGTTACCTGCACACACCGGAGCAGGTGGGCGGGACTAGCTCCCGTCAGCCGCTTTCTGACTGGCTGAACTGACGTGTCACTTTGATTCCTGACATTTCCATTGGATGAGGTTACAAACAGTGTAATATGTGTCAGAAGACATACAAAGTGAAGTACTAAGTCAGGGGCGTCAAACTCATTTTAGCTCGGGGGCCACGTGCAGCTCAGTTTGATCTGGAGTGGGCCGAACCGGTAGTCCAAACACACAAAGAAATAAATCCTCATGTTTGTTTCATTTTCTCTGTTTTATCCAGAAAACTGTTGAACCAGAACACAAAGGTAAACTGCAGGTGAGCTTTAGCTTTAAATCAGCTGTCTCTGTGTTTGCTTCAGTGTGATGTGGATATTTTGTTCTGTAATTTCTGGGAGATTTTCATTATCGATTGATTATTTGGTCTCTATTGAAGCAATATTACACGAGAGGGTGCCAATAATAAGTTAAAGCACACCCTCCAGTGTAATACTGTGATTATATAATAGTTACCAACTTAAATAAAATATAGAATCAAAAGATTTTCATGTTTTGGGGCGATTTGCTCTCTCTCGTTTCTGTTCTGATCTCTGTTTATGGAGATACACGGGGCCTGACTAATACCTGGACAACAATCAGTCACAGCAGTAGACTCCTGTATGTAATGAAGCCAGTTCACTCCAGCAAGTAGCCCGAGCCTTAGTAACGACCTAGAGTTTCCCAAACTGAATAAATACTCACATATAAACACTAAACTGCTCTGTTAGTTCAGTCTTGTAGTGACTGTGAAGATATCTGCTGATTTTCCATGGACACATTTGGCTCCTCAGTCCGTGAACTCAGCGACTCACCTGCACAGCTGATGGAGGACGATCCAAACATTTCCAGTAACTCCACATGTTGGAAAGTCCAAAAGTCAAAATGTGTTGAACAAAGATCGATGGAATCAAAATGAACATCATGTTTTTATCTCACCAAATATTCCTCTTCAGTCCAGATTAGTCCACCTTTAGTCTGTAAAAATATTTTCTCTGAGCTCACTGAACTGTTTGAACACAAACGAGGCACACACCTGTATTAACGAGGTACACACCTGTATTAATGAGGTACACACCTGTATTAACGAGGCGGTCTAACAGCTCCGTAACACAGAATATTCATTAAAGATATTCAGATGTATTATTTATTAAAGTTCTTCCAGTGGACTTATTCATATTTGTTTACATGTTCCATATTTTCAGGATGTGACAGTGTGGAGATGGCGGAGTGATATTGTTAGTGATGAGTCAGGTGTGCCATCATGCTGATTTGAGCACATTCTAAACGTCTAGTTGACCAATCAGATTGCTCGTCCTGACCTACTTGTTGTATAATCAGCACTCTGTTTTTGATGGATCCACTGAGCTCGCAGCTTTCACTGGGATGATCGAGCGCCATCTTCAAGTTTTCCACCGATCACAGTGCAGTCGTGTGTCTGGACATTTTAATAGAACATTTATTTCAAAGACAACACGTCCAGTCTCTGGCTCACTGAAACAGAAACAGAGAGGTGACTGATAAAACGTGGCGATGCGTTCACTGTCGTAGGATTAAGTGGGAGCTCAGCTGTGTTTCTTCCTTCAGCGTCCTCGAGGCTCAGCTCGTTGTGAGCAAATGTTTCTCCCCTCCATCCATCAGAGCCCGGAGGGATCCGCTCACCACGTCGCCTGCTACTTCTTCTTCTTCTTCTTGTTAATGCCTACTCTCTCCTCCACGACGTCCAGCCCGGCTCCAACCCTACAGGGAGGCAGCTTCTATGTGTTTCCTTATGTTGCTGCCGTCTGCTCAGCTCAACTGATGAATTATGGATGAGAGCAGGACGACACAAACAGCCCAGTGCTGAGGGCTTCACTACAAACACACTGCATTCAGTGCTTCTGTTGTAGTTCTGATGCTTCGACCACGTCAAAGGACAAAATATTAATGTTAGAATGCAAAAATAAACTGAGACAACGACCAAGAAAACAGTTTCAGCATCAATCAACTTTAAAAGATGTTTCATACAGACGTCATTCGTGTTTCACGATGCGATATGAGAACTGGTTGTGTCGTGCACATGGACGACATGTCCTGGGATTGTATTTGAGCACTTTACTGCAGCATGACCTGAAATCATCGAGTATGAAGTTCTTTTCTCCTTGATGAGGAAGAAAACAATCATGAAATGTTTTATTCTAATGTGACATTTCACTCAGCTCCCCGTGCACATTTCCCTGGTTTGATATCAGAAGGTCTTTGATTTATTTTTGTTTCAAAAGAACTTCAGAGGTTTCCACCTCAAACCGCAGAGTTTTTCAGAAGTGAAGAACGGTGACGGCTCACAGCTGGCACTCTTCAATAATCTGAACTCAAACCGCAGAGCTCAACCAAACCAACGCTCACATGTTGGAGGACGACCGGAGGAGGTTCAGCTCTTCTCTTCTTAAACTGCTGAACTGGGTTTGAAAAATGGATCGAGAACATGAACGTCGTGTTATTTCGATGTAGATAGATCTTCAAGTCTTCTTGGGACATGATCGGTGAACTGTCATCTTCAATCCTCCCAACCGTTTGGGTTCAAGTCTGGAGACCAGAGAGGATGATTGAGTTTGGGAGGACCAGTGATGTCGTAGGATGACAACTTCATTCAAACAGTTGGCCTTTTACCAAAATACGCTAACGACAAGCTAACAGGCCAAACCCCTGCAGCAAAACAAAGTAGCACAAAATACTTACGAATGTTGTTACAGAACGGACCAAAAAGACGGACGAGCCTCCAAATTTTGTCACGACCCGGCTCTGACAGAAACATGGGGAGATGAGGGTTGAAGGAAGGAAACGGTGAGGTTTGTGTGTCAGTACATCAGTGGTGAATGTGTGTGTGTGCATGGGTGTAGTGTGTGTCAGACGTTGCATGAAATGATGAAATGAAAAGAACCAAAAACCATGTGGCAAACAGGAGAGAGAGAGGGGGCGGAGCTTCAAGTCTCAATCACCTGGCTCAGGTGTTTCCAACTATCATCAGTGTCTCTTCAGGTACCTGCTACAATGGGGGAACTCATGCAAACAAACCAGGAAGCCGTCACACTATAGAGACCAAAACTGTTTTTTGTACCAGGCTGTCAACATGTTTATTTCTGCTGTGAAGTTGGACATTTTAACATGGGGACTTATGGAGACTGACTCACTTCTGGAGCCAGCCTCAAGTGGACGACAAGAG